>JBBPKJ010000829.1:0-16118 GCA_038089195.1 Brasilioporus rufonigricans | reverse complement strand
GAAGCATTGAGTACCACGACCAAGGTATGTATTCCATGCTAGCTCGGTGTTGATATTTACTGTCGGTCCAGTTTAAGGGCCCTAGATTCGTGATCTACCGCGTCGTTTGCGATATTCTGGAACAGGATGACCGTCTCATGGAGGCGACTGAGTGTTTTCTGCAGATGCAAAATGAGCTACTAGATGACACAGCAACCCATGAAGAGCGAGCGCAATGGGAACTTGGTAAGGGGTCCCACTGGTGAGGTGACTGGGACTAAATACAGCATATTCCCTAGATTTTCAAAGACGTTGCGTCAAGAAGCTGGAGAAGCTGGGCGACGCAGCAAAGGACTCGCAGAACCATAATGAAGCTATCCAATACTACTCGAACATACTGTTACTCGCTCCCGAAAATCTCGATGTCCTCCTTAAGTGTAGCAACGGGGTACGGGCGGCGTTTCACGTGCTACGTTGATTTTATTGACCCACACTCTCAGGTGATTGAACTCGATCCATTGTCCTATATAGGGTACAAGGGGAAACACTCCACTTTACACAAGATGGGACGTTACAAAGAAGCATTTGAGGCGTTCAGGATGATGCTTTCAAAGCTCGAGCAGTCACCTGATCCAAAGGATCGCGGTAAGCCATTTTCTCCACAGCCAGCCAACGAAAAAGTGTTGATCGGTTGTGGACAGAGCTTCATGGTCAGTACATCGATGCCACTTCTGCGATTCAAAAAGTCGTCGAGGAGACTATATGCGACATGCCTCGTGTGTTGATTGAGACCGAGAGTGGTCGCCTGTATGACAAAACAGCCCAAGCAGCAGCTTTCAAGGAGCTCCCTGTCTATGATGAATTGCGGTCTTCGATGACGTCTCAACTCGACTCTTCACGAATTCGGAGAGAAGTAAAGAATCTCTACCGATACGTGATGCTGTCGCACCGGTGGCAGTCCCACGAGTTGACATTCCAGCAAGTCAAGAACAAGTCGATTTACAAACTACCATCGTCTCCGCCATTTAGCAAACTGCAAAATTTCTGCAAGCTCGCATGCAGCCTTCAGTTCAAGTGGGCATGGAGCGACACTTGCTGTGTGAATCAACTTGATAAGGGGGTCCAGCAAGAATCAGTTGTCGCTATGTTCCGATGGTACCATGGTTCATCCCTCACCATCGTCCACCTCCATGGAGTGTTCTCGGACTCACGGGAGATTGGTCATCTGCGGAGGAGCATTTGGAACACTCGTGGGTGGACATACCAGGAATATGTTGCATCCGAGGTTGTCCAGTTCTACACCGAGGATTGGAAGCCATACCTCGGCCTGGGGATTTTCAACCACAAGGAATCACCCATAGTCCTCTCGGAGATGGAAGAGGCAATGCACTTCTCTACGAAGGAGTTGACCACGTTTCGACCTGGGTTGGAGAGGGCACGCGAGAAGCTGTATCTTGCTTCAATGCGTGAAACGACTCGTGAGGAGGATATGGCATACTCATTGTTTGGCATCTTCAACATTGCACTCCCGGTGATATATGGCGAGGGCAAGCAGGCAGTTGGTCGCCTTCTGGAGCACATCCTGACACGCTCAGCTGATGTCACACTTCTCGCTTGGACTGGTAGGAATCCAGGTAGTCACCATAGCTACCTCCCCGTCGATCTCACTGTCTACAACGAAATCATGCCGCCACACCTTCCGCCACCCATCAAGATAGCTGAGATGGATGGCATAGTGAAGTCATTGCACACTTCTTCATCTGACCTCTCCCGCGTGGTAGCGCTGTACCGGTGCCTCCATGAACTTCCTCCACCGTCTCTTGTTGCTGGTCGACTCCAACTTTCTGGTATTGTCTTCCCTGTTTCCAATCTTATCCATCTCTCAGAACTAGACCCCGAGTCCGGTCTTCCTGTGTATCGTGCAACCTCACCCATGCTCGGGGATGTAGAGATCAAGACGACAGACGATCTATCTGGGTTAGAAGGCCTAGTTTTCGTCCATCCATGGATTAGTCCGCTTCTTGACCAAGATTTCTCGCGTGGTGTTGCTCAGTGTGACATGGACACCCGCGCACTGCGACTCGTCGTCCGGCTGAGGCAGCCATTTGGTGCATTGTTGCTTGCCCCGCTAGCGCGCACCCACTACGGACGTGTTGCGACGGATAGTTTGATCATGGTTCGAGTTCGTGAGGAGACGTCGCTGAGCGAATTGATGGATAGCGTTCATATGGTTGACATACAGTAGTAGGTCGGTGATTTTAATGACACCGATGACCGCGACCGACGTGACATGGGTGCAGTCCACCTCCGAGATTGCTTAGGGGGGTTCTATTCCGAGCCCCCGCTAAACATCTCTACAAGAATGATCAACCCGTGTGGATGTCTGACTGTACGAGACCGCAATTTAATGGCTCGTACAATGTTAAGTAATCCCTCCCCTAGTCAAGTGGGGTTTGTTCGGACACTACGAAATACGAACACGTTAAACGTGGAAGTAGAATACCAGGCTCTGAATTCATACAACATCGAGGTCAGCCTGAAATGCTGATCGTTAAAGACGAAGACTGCGTCCTCTTCTCCGTCACCATCTCAAAAAAACGATTATTCCCTTCTAGTGCATTGGCAGTTAACCTACCATGCATCTGGAGTCTATAGTGTATTTCCCTCAATACCGGGAGCAAAGAAGACGTGTATGTGACGTCAAAGTATCTTGGCCCCAAGAAGGTAGAATGGTCGCGGAGAAGGGGTGAACGTGAGCGGGGCAATGCACACGGTTACCTACAGGTGCAGGCATTGTGGGCGAGCGTAGAACGCATTCTGCCGCTGTTGCAGACACTAGAGAGACTTGACGAAGGGACGACCACGGATGATGAGAAACATGACATGAGTATAGAAGCTTCTGTCACACAGAGATCATCCCTGGTCTCGATCTCAACATCCCCGAGCCCGGTGGTCGTCATGCGATAAACACGGACGTCAGAATTAGCTCCTGACTGAGAAGCAGAGACAAGGCTGGTGACCGCACAATGCGCATTTATACACGTCTATCCCAAAACACATAAAACTAAAAATAATGCACGACTCGCGACTCAGACGCAGACACATGTATAACTACGATCTTGCTTCGGACTCTCAAGGAAGCGCGAGCCAAGCTCCGAGCAACTTGGGGAAGTTCGGCGTCCCGAGACCAGTGACAGGATCCCAACCGATCGTAGCATTGTATCCGTTGGTTCCGCATCCTGGGTTGTTTCCCATGGTGATATCGTTGAAGGCACCCACAAAAGCAGGAGAATAGATCTACAGGAAAAGTGACGTTAAGGCGTGTAGTGTTCGCTGTGGCACAACCCTACTTACCGTTGGATTGATGAATCCAATCGTTGATTTACCAACCGCAAGACGAGCGTCGTTGATCATTGTAAAGATTGCACCACTTACTGGAGAGGAGCAGGATGTTCCATAAACGAGCTCGAACTGGCCATCGACCTGGGGGATGGTGAACCTCGTCTGTCATACAACTAAACAAAGAAAGCCAACATACAGCAACAACGTAGTTCGCTCCATTGGCGGAAATATCTGGGAAAGCACGAGACTATATCCGCTTGTTAGGTTCTGCAACGTATGGTGAAACAACGGTATACCTTTCCGGTGGAGTTCCAGATGTCGGCCGGGTAGTTGGGGTAGTAGTGTGACAAGTAATACTCAACAGCCGTCTTCTGGTACTCAGGCATGGTGAAGTAGTTGCTGAATCCACCGCCAGAGTAGATGACTTCCTCGCAAGCTGTCTCGGGCTCGTATACTGTGGAGTTGGGCGCGACCATGGTAGCACCGACGGAAGTAATGTAAGGGCAGGTTCCAGGGAAACTTGGGTTGAATATCATTCCACCGGTAGTTTGCGTTCCTACAAACAAATGCGTGACTCAGAACAAGCCTGGGCAGGGAAAGGTCACTGACCATTGGGGTTCAAGCACAGACCGCCATTGCCGGCAACACCGTAGTCACCAGAACTGTAAAGGACGGTAACACCCATCAGACCAAGTTTGGCGTATTCAGCGCACTGGCGTGCGGTATAGAACGGTGTGAGGTCAGCCTCATTGTACCCATATGAGGTGGAGATCACATTTGCAGGCGCAACGGTTCCACACGCCTCAGGGCCTTGAGATGGGTGAGTAAAACAATCTAGCAGTTATGTTTAAATATGCGCTAACCTTCATATCCACCGCCGTACGGGTCAGGGTATATAGCGTCTTGACTGGGGTCGTCACCCCCCTCAAAAGTGCAATAAGAGGCGTCGAGAGCATCGAGGAAATTGTTAAATGAGGCACCTGAGAAAAACTACATTAGTTTCAACGTAATGCCAAGCGTCTTGCTGACTAACCCTCCACCATGTCACCGACTTGGTACAAGGTCACCGTCTGCGATGGCCCGACCAGACCCATACCATATTGAAGGTCAAGGTCAGATTCACCGTTGTATTCGAATCCTTGATACTCCGTTTGTGCATAGCCTAAGTGAAGAGTAAGACCAACGTACAACTCTGTCCGGAGTACAGCTTACCTCCGTCAATTGAAACCATGTATGGTGACTTTCCGTAGAGAGTGGGCGAGAAGTTTCCAAAGAATATGTCCAGGTCAGTCTGAAGGTAAGCTTGTGGTGTGTACTCCACTGTAATTGATGGGGTTTTCAGTTAGAGATAGCACGAGACCAACTATTTCCTTACCAATTCCATAGCTGTTCGACCCAGTTGCGCTAGGGGTGTACTCGAGTTCATAGAGCGCACGCAAGCAGTCAAGTGTAATATACTTGTCGCACGTCGAAAGGTCTGCGGGGAGTGCAACCTCTAACTTGCCGGAGGTCTTTGGTCCAAGTCCTGCACCCGGCTGACCGATGGAACGAGCAGGTTCGGAACTATCACGACGCGTCAACTTAGTATCAAAGTGTACGCTCGGGGTGACAAAGTCCACGTGCGGAGAAATGTGAGCAGGAAGGTGGTATGCGTCACAAGCTACACATTCAGTCATCAGTGTCGTGTGAACTACAAGCTCTGAAGTCGACCAACCAACATGCTGCTTTCCTGAGCTGTGACCGTAGAGGTTGTACTCCGTCTGAAGGAGGCGCTCTGCCTCCTCGACAGTGGAAGTCACCTCAATCCAGCCCTTGTTCGAGGTCAACCGGATACGGTCGCTGTCGACGCCGCTCTCCAAGAGCCATGACCGAACTGCCTGGATCGTCCCGTCGCTAGGTGCGAACATCTCGATGACATCGCCAGCTGACCAGTGCCTTCCGTACTTTTCGGACTCGGGGTGCGACACCTCCATGAGGTACTTGCCAATGTCATCAACGTTCCTCTGGGCCAGGGCAAAGCGCAGGGGGATGGGGGCACTAGGTTCATATCTGCGCTTCAAAGTCCAGCCTGTGGGGGCATGAGTACGTTTCTCATGGAGGGTATAAGGAAAAAGGGCTGGTTCCGCAACGGCGAGGAATCCAAGACTAAGGACCACGAATGAAAGGAGGGACCTCATGATGGAGCAGACGTCTCGACACCCCCACTACAATCTCAGTGAGGATTTTATGAGAAGGACGGTGAGACTAAAACAGTGCAACAGCATGGTACAGAAATCCAGATAGCGTGAAGTTCTCCAAGTTTCCTATGGGAGTTGGATGCATATTTAGCACGTGAGTTTGCTGGTGGCCTGACCCCAGCGATCGCTCTGTGGTGAATGATGACAAGAGTTGTGCCAGGGTGGCAGGGTCCTGTCCTTCCTGGAGCGCTGGAGCCTCGCCTTAGAAGATAAGTTAATTACTGTTCAAAGGAGAGAGGGGGGACTGACGTCGCAAAACAGCCGATAACGAACTGTTAGTCCGTGAGAGAGGAGGTGATAGCCTTGGGATTCTTAACTCATGCCAAGAGACAGCGTGGAGTTGGTTGTGACTGAGTAGACAAGGAAAAGCGTTGCATGTAGGCGAGGATCAGTCGTGAGGTGAATAGTGAGATTGTGAGATTGTGAATCCAACTATGGTCTGTATGCAGGTTTTGCGGGTTTGCTGCAACATCAGATCATTTCTGTAGTTTGATCGTATCACCTATTTTTCCCTGTTTCATAACAGTGCAGTATAAGTCTTTGCATCTCACCGCTCCGAAGTGAGTATATAAATCGGCACTACGACAATAATGAGGGTGGCTAAGCAAGCATACGGTGGAAGCAACTGCCCTGGGCAATAGGCGATCCTGGTAACCAGTGTGAGTTGTTCCTGAAAGGAGAAACGGGGCGATAATGGCGTGGTTGGAGCAACCGACCACTCCGATAACGAACTGTGTCATGATTTCCAAAGTATGTCTATAGTGGAAGAAGGACGAGTAATGATAGACGAGAGCACCAAAATGATGCTAACGAAAACACAAGAGTCGACTCGGGAAAAAAAAACCAACCTTCAGTAACAGTAACAGCAAGACGACAATGATCGAAGGTGCCAAAGGAAAAACAGTTGAACGTATGATACCAATGGTGACTGAAGAGTTGAGCGAAAACCATTCCTCCTGTGGTATAGGCCAACAAAAAGAGGAAAAACTAGTCGAAATTAATAGTCGACATAGCATATACTCAGTCGCATTCCTCACTGACGAGAACATGTCGTGAACGGTGGCGAGGAAGGGAAGATTCGACATTGGCGAATGGTACGGAAGTGGTGGGGGCATCAATGGCCACGGGAAATGCTATTTTCAACATCACAGTACTACGCGATGGGAGATGGATAATCTGCGCGACAAAAAGTGCCTTGGTAACAGTGTGGAATGCGGAGACCCATGACAAAGTGACCAAGTTAGACTTTGATTCGGACGCCGTCACATACCGCAGTCGGGGAGTGCGTGCGGCCGATGTTTGCCCGGTTGCGACGAAAACTGCCACGGGCTTGGATGACTGGACTACCTGTGTCTGGTGGATCTCGATTAGCCAGGAGTTGCTCAATCCATGGGTATCTGCGACTTGGCTGCAGTTTTGAAGTACTTGCCCCTAGATGGCAATCACGTGCCAGTGGGCCAGGTCACGACCAGTCTCAGATTTCTTTCCGTCCCGCCTCCATCGTTGCAGGTGAGAAATTCTCTCACAAGCTTCCCTCAAACAAGTTCGCGTCCCGTCGGACTTCCACTCGATCTGATGGCACTAAGCTCCAAACTCGTCTGTTGATAGTCCCGCCGATGTACGTCACCTCCTAGGCCGGAGGACACTGAACTACACTACGGTACACACGGAAACCGAGCGTCGTGGTAAATGTTAATGGGATGACGACCTCGACTCTTTGGCCGGTGGACTACCAAGCTACACTTTGCCAATGCTGGACACTAGTCTCCTTTTGCCTATTGTATGTGGATTGCTCCTGCTATCGGTGATGTCAGAGGAACGGATCTCTCCGTAGACTCTGTTTCTGCATCCCACTTTTCTGTACCCTGGGCTGGTGCACCACTTCCTCCACGCTCGTTACACCATTCGGTCACGTCAAGCAAGGTTTGATTCGGCGGGTAACCCTACCTCCGATACCTTTCGATCCCATCGCTACCACTGCATATTTCTATCCCCATCCGAACCTTCATATTACTCCACAACTGTCCTGACCGCGCAAGTTATGCGGCGCTGGTGTTATCCACGGACAGCACGTGTTGCACGTGTCAATCCTCTGCCCGACACGTTCGCATCCACAATTTCCTTCGCCTTTTTCAGCGTTCACCCTCGGAATGTGGGCTTTACTGATGGGAATATGTGTAATCATCGTGTGAAGCTTGATGAAAGGAAAATCCAACTTAAACTGATGGCGTTATCGCATCGTAACCCACGTTTTAGACGTGCGATCAAGTCACGAGGGAAAGAAACAAGTACTCCTGCTCCAAGGGTAGTCCGTTGATCTTGCTGGACATCAGACTTTGCAGTTACTACGACGGAGGAACCGACTCGGAGACTAGGTGTTGTCAAATGGCCCACAGTCGATCAATAACACTGCAGTTACGATTTATAGAAGCATCAGGGCAATATTCACGGGAAACCAAACGCGGGGAACCAATGAAAGTACCCGCTTGATGCAAGTTGGACTGCAAGCGCTGCAATGAACTCGACGATGATACATCAGCCAGGGGCCCTGGTACCGGTTAGGATCACTGGATTAGATCGCTGTTGTAGTCGTGGACGTTCTCGTTGGATGCACCTACCATCGGGGTTGTGAAACCTCCCTGTCATATTGCATGGGTCATGTAAAGAGCCTGAGCTTCTACTGGGATGGTAATCAGCTGGCCACAGCGGTATCCGCATCTTCGTGAACGGCTCAAGCAACATATCAGTCTG
Organism: Brasilioporus rufonigricans; assembly: GCA_038089195.1. NCBI lineage: Eukaryota > Fungi > Basidiomycota > Agaricomycetes > Boletales > Boletaceae > Brasilioporus > Brasilioporus rufonigricans. Next base: position 7,809 of record JBBPKJ010000829.1, on the reverse strand, counting down.
CCAGCTGGCACAATCTGAAGCTGATCTGATAAGATCGGGACCTATGATGAACCCGGAAAAAGACGCGGCAGCCCTTGCCCAAGCATGCTGGATGGCACTCATGAGAAACCTGGAGATTAGGATATCTGCTACGATACCATGTAAGCGTTTCCATAGAACAGAAATGAACCCGAAGTGTGTGGCATCGTATTGACACTTCATGGAGGCCTGAGCGCTACCGATAACCACAGTCCTAGCCTGAGGGTCAGAATCTTCATAACAACACCCATCAGTCAAATGCCCGAACCTTTGACATGACATCCGTGATATATTACCAGAAGGTTTCGACCGCGGGCGTATCCGAAGAGAACATCCGGTACGGAATCTTCCATCTGTTCTGCAGCGTCTTCTAAGCCCTTTGGGCAGCCTGAATTATTTATATTGACATGTCATATTTTTGGGCGCGTGACTCCGTGAATACTGACACGCTCTGTATTCTTTCGTATGAGATGCAAACCCGGGACATTCAGTTTGAGAGTACAGACAGCCCCGTTGAGTATGCAAACGTCAGAGATGACCGGTTGAAAAGGTCTGAACTTACTTAATGGCTTCGGACGAAGCGGTTCTATAGCACAGACAATTTGTAGTTTCCTAGCACCAGGGGGTTCCTAGCGGTCTGGACCATCATTCAAGTTATGAAGAAGTCGAAGTGATTACTTACTAAGTGGCCTTACAGGGCGGGGCTCGAGTCGGGAGGACCGTGACGCCTCGAAACTGGAAAAAACTACAACGCCTACTTCCCCTCTGGCATCAATATGCTATAGATTTCGTTGTAGATGTTAATATCATGTATGGCTCCTCACCGCCATTTTTATTGCACGAAATATCTCGAATCCCGGGCCGTGAGACATCCGTAGTACTAGCACGTCGGAGATAGTACTAAAACCCCGTGCGTCACTACCTCAAGAATGGATAAAACCAACTCGGGGATTGGGTGCTTTGATGGATGGTGAATGCAGTAGTGGCCGCCGGAAGGTAACCAGTTCGAGTCAATGGCACTGCATTTTCAACTTACGGAAGTACAAGTGCGATGTTCGTGGCAGGAAATCCAAATACAAGGAGATATCATCGAAGGACCTATTGGTGGTGAATGTAAGTTGTACTGCAGGCGTTACAATGAATTCGACAAGGATGGTCAGCGGTACAGGTCAGGCACGGCATTCTGAATGCCTAGGTGGATCTTGTTCACATTCCATCTGACCTCAAGTTTCAGATCTGTTCAATTATATCAACCGAGATCAAACGTAGACCACGCTCCCTGGAGCACGACAAAATGACCTCGGTTCTCGGTTTGAAGGAAGCCCCGACGTACAAAGTCGAACGTGGGGGAGAACTGTTGGGGAATGGTCGTTCTATAACACGAGTCCGTGAGGACTCCAGTCGACGTTGTACGAGACTATATTGCTATTTACCTGTAACACGAGTCCGTGAGGACTGCGGTACGTGAGTAGGTAGTTATACGTAGTGTACAGTAGGTGCTTACCTCCAGTCGACGTTGTACGAGACTGGAGAAAGCGTGGTAAGCGGAGCGCGTGCTAATGGACGCTGCTGTCCGGATATAGTAATCTAATGTAAGTATGAGAATTATCCAAGTATGTACTAGCTAATGGGATGATCTCCAACACTATTATCACCCGACTGGAGGTAAGCTGCACCCGCGCCCACTGTCGTTACCGCATATACTGATGTACCTAGGACTTACCGTCCATACGCTCTAGGTACATAATACTGAGTCTATTATCACCCGACTGGAGGACTTACCGTCCATACGCTCTAGCTTGCCCGGTCTCTATCATGGTTTCCCGACGCCTCCGTTCTTGTTTTGGAGATACACATAGACTACGTCTAATGCTCTCCGACTTAATTGGGAAGCTCCAAACATGCCAACCCCAAGTGCGATGTAGTGTATGCCAGCTATACCGACAGGTTGTCGGTATACTCCCCCAAAGATGGAAGGCAAAGTCGTCAAAAACACTACGATACATTAAGATCAGGATATAGCATAGATCAAGAACGGTAAACCACCCACGATACAGGGTTCCGTAGAGGTATCCTAGATAGACACCAAGCAATTGGATGATGGGTTCCCGTACGAAGAGCGCAAATGGTCGCACTAGTGATTTAATCATGATCGCTCGCCAGCTAGAATAATCCGTTTAGATAGGACAACTCTTTGAACTGTCAACTTACGAGCGATCTTCCTTCCCTTCAAAAATTGTTCGCACTTCTTTATGAGGGTATTTCTCCGTGTCCATCGACCGTCGTATTCTGTTTGCCTTCCTCTCCAAGAGTACAGGCGCATAAGCTAGGGAAGACGTCATAGGCAATACACAGAAGAACTGCCAACTACATGAACTAACTCTCTCGGAGGTAGAAGAAACCTAATATCTGAATAATCGCATCTGCAATGGTTGTCGACCAAAACTAGATATGCAACAGATTATCGCCCCAACGAATGTCCAAAAACGAGCAGAGGAGACAACCACCCATCTCCACGTCGAACGCTCTGCAATCCTGTATGCATTATCAGAGAGCCGTGTGGTTGAGAATAAGAAAAACTCACCAAGCTCCAACTATGGGACCGAGTGCAGGACCGAGTATTGGTGCAAGAGAATACAGAGCAGCTGCCTTTCCACGTTCAGTTGCAGGCCAACAATCGCCAAGCAGACCACCGTCGATCTGAAATCATAAGGTCAACCTAATGAAACCCCAGTCAAAATGGACTACATGCAGCGAGAGGAGCACTGCCCCCTAGTCCAGCAAGGAAACGGAATGCAAGCAATTGCGATTCATTCTGTGCAAATCCGCATGCCAGATTCCATACTAGAAGAGAGTGAGTCGAAGGAGCAGGCTGGCCTCGTAGCTACACACCTAGGTACCATAGGTTCGCCAGTTGAAGCACTCGAGACCTTCCGTAGATCTCGCTCAGAGGGCCCAGGAATAAAGGACCAATGGCTAGCGATTCTCATGTCAGAGACGAGTCCAAAACAGGGAACGAAAATTGACTCACCATAGCCAAGCACAAAGATCGATACGGTGAACATAATGATTGCACTACTATGGATTCCAAATTGTGCAGCCATTTGATCGAATGCAGGAGCAACGATCGATGAAGACACTGGAGTGATGAAGGCAAACCCCGAAGCGATCGCGGTCACAGCCCATTTTTGCCTGAGGCTCCAGCTTGAAAGAAAGGGTTAAGAGCACAAGCGTCATAGGATGCTATGGTGCTTACTTTTGCGGATTCTCTGGATCATCTTGACCGTTCCAATCGACGACAAGGACGTTGCTATCTTCCCCGACAGCTCTGTCACCCGAACCAACAGACGTGAAAGCTTCCTGTTTTACAAGGTGTGACAAGGCTAGCAGTTGATTTTTATAATGTGTCGTAGCCAGCGAGATACCGTGTCCTTCTGCAATATTTGCAGTATTGAGACAGCCGTTGTTCATTGTGTCCGTGGAATGGTCCATCGAAGAGAAAGATGCACGGTGAGTCGCACATGGTTCGACATCGCTGGGACAGTCTATCATGATAAACAATGCGCCCCGAGAAGTGTGACGGTAATGAGTGAGCGACCATTATCTTCGTGATTTATGTTCCGGCATTGCCGTACTGATCCGAGGAGGTAGGCTGCGACGTGTCACCGGAAGCCCAGTGAGTGTTCTTCTGACGCCATTGGGTCAGGAGCTGCCACTGGCAGGCTTGGTCAGTCAGAATGATTGACAGGTGACGGCTTTGGCCGCTTAGCCGTTTACTCTAGGCGCATTCCGCCGGACAAGGTGGAGCGTTTCCGCAATGGATCGAGTCGATATGCACAGTGTGGCATTGAATATAACCAGGAACTTGAAGAAGGTGACGAATCTAACACTTACTAAGCAGAACGGTCCGAGGTCAGCTTCTTTCACATCAACCACGTGGTGCCTTTACTGACAAAGTCGTAGTTAATAGAAGGCAACCATTGACAGAAACCCCTATCAAACCCTACCTATCCTATTAGACCTTATACACTCTCTTAGGCCTTCCCATGAATGCAGCCAATAGGAAGAATTGCATGTCAGTCCTAACAGGCCTAACCCGCGACTCCTACAAAGGAATGTTTAGTGGGTCTCAGGGCCATTCACTCTGAACTTTGAAACATCTAGCTTCTACACCTTTTCACACCTCGCAGTTACGGAAGATGCTATGTCGTGCAATCGAAACAATTCGAGCTGTGGCCTTCCTCTTGGAGACAGAACCCGTGTCCAAAACAGCCAACGCCATAGCCACACAACCCTAAGAAGGTCGCCTCCCAGACGATAACGGCCATCTCCTCGCGTGTGGCAACTGTTCAGTGCATCGTTGCTTGCACTGCTGGTGCATGTGCAATGCAGACAGATCGCTTGATCATAATTCGAGTTCGTGAGAGTTGACAAACAGTAGGTATCGGTCGATGACAATTGGTCACGTGATGATTCGTGCGATACTATCAATATCATTTGTTCAGGCTCTCCAACAGATCCCTCTCACTGAAATATCAGCCATTCAAGCTTCAAGTTGACCAAAAGCAACTGCAAAGGACTGTGTCCTTTTTCCCGTTTCGAGAACTCAGCAGTGCTGCACACGGGAACTGTTCACTTTGTCAGCACCATCGCTTGCGAACAGGTAAGGAGGGAACATGGTCTGGGGTCCGAGCACCCCGGGGAATGGGATTAGAGACGTTGCAAAGACAGGGAGCGCGAGATTGGGGACACAACGTGAACAGCACGATAGTACTCATGGATTTTAGCGCGTGTTCTATTCTGTCCAGCAAAGCACCAGTAGATGACAATGCAGTATTTTCAGAACTTTGGCTGGTTCCTGGAGTTCCAGCACACAACACAATCGTCGTACGCATGATGCTATATGTGCCTGTCGGCGGACCATGAGGTGGAAAAGTAATGTTCAGTAGCGGGTCCACCATAATACATACAGTTGATTATGGAAATGTCGACCGCACCCCAGGCCCCTGCCACACGCGAGTTCACTTGTAGAACATGGTCGAGGAAACGTCGAGAACTGGAAGCAATTGCCACGCGTATGAATAAGGGCATTGAACTTGAACCCTTTGTGAACAACCCGACGTTCACAAGTAAAGTGAATTCATTGCCGCACTGTTCCCAGCTGCTATTTGGGCGAAAAGAAGCGCTGAAGAGACGAGGTGATCTAGGTGTGTGAATGGATTTGATAAGGAGACACGTGTACCGCAGGGGACTTGGAGGCATACCGGGAATGAATCCCTCTTCGCATTGATCTGGACCTAGCCAAGTATGTTCCCCAAGCTACGTCTATGTAACGCACCGCACGATCACATTCCCTTCAGACATGCACTCCATCCAGTATTGCCACTAGCTCACACATACCGATCACATTCCTTTCAGTATACCACCAGCCCGTATATATAGCCTCGTCCAGTGCTCATGTAGACTATCTCTTTTCCCCGTCTCAACGCCGCACGTTTATCACGCTCTGTCTTGTCTTGTCTCTGAGTGTTCCTCCCTCACGGGCGGTTCCAGTCTATGGCCAAAAAAGGGTGAGCACTGGGCATGGACAGCAGAAAGGCCGGTTCTAACACTGAAAAGAAGAGAAAGTGATCGAAATCGATGGTCGGCACACCATAACTTCAGTCGCATTCCTTCCCGATGGGAAGCACGTCGTGGGTAGTGGCTGGGATGGTAGGATTCGATGTTGGCAAGTGGATGATGGGGGCGAGGTGGGAACACCAATGGACGCAGGGAGTCTTGTTTGCAACATCGCGGTGTCACGAGACGGAAAGTGGCTCGTGAGCGGGACGACGAGTGGCGTGGTGACGGTGACGCACGACAAAGTGACCGAGTTCAAAGGACACAGCGATGACGTGAATGCAGTGGACGTCTCGCCAGACGCGACGAGAATCGTCACTGGATCGGAAGACAAGACTGCCTGCGTCTGGGCACTCTCGACTGGCCAGCAACTTCTCGGCCCATGGGAACACGACAGCTACGTGGTCGCTGCGAAAATTTCACCCGACGGACGTCTCATCGCCACTGCGGCGGGGTCCTCTGTTCGGGTCTATGACGCTCAGCGAGATCGCCTCCTCGTCGACTTCGCGATCCGAGTCAGCTCCTTTTACAACAATTCCCTTGCCTGGGCGAACGATGGGAAGCGACTCTTTGCCTTGTCTCGCGACGGCAACATTCACTGTCTCGGTGTCTCCACTTGGACGACGCTCTCGAAATGGCGAATTCACAGCCGTAAGGATGCTGGGTGCATCGTTCTAGCAACCAACGCCACGTTCATTGCAGCCTCCGCTGGTTCATCTGTCTCGCTCTGGGATGCCACCACGCAAGAACAAATCGGGTCCGTCATCCAGCACACTCACAAGGTTCGGTGTATGGCGATATCAGAAAACTTGGACCTTGCGATCGGGGGAGACAAAACGATTGCGCTTCGCAACATCTGCGACATGCTTCCCTCATCCTACATCGACAATGTAAGTGACTTTGGCTCGTCAGACTGATTTTACCCAATCCTAAACTGCCGTCCATTAGATACAAAAAACAGCGAGGCTAACCCATCAAGAAACGGATAACCTTATCCAGCCCTTACGCGCACAGTGGGAGAACTCAAGTACGTCCAACGCCACCGTAGTTCATATCCTTTGGGATTCACGTCTACTAGGTGGCAGTATCGCGCGACTCGAAAAGGACATCCAGGAGCTCCGCAATGAGCTCGCCAAATCTCAACTCACAGCCGACGAGCAAAATAAAACAATAAAGTCACAGGAAACGACCACAAGTGGGTTTATCGTCGCGCAGCCGTGTTTCCTTCATCGATTTTCTATTAAACTTGTCATCAGGCCGACAGATAGGAAATCTCGAGAAAACTATTGGTGGACTTCGTAATCAGCTCACCACGTCTCAGCGCACAGCCAAGCAGGAAAAGGATAGCCTCGCCAAAACGATTGACTCCCTTCGCACACAGGACGAAAATTCAAGTAGGTCCATCGTCACATTGACTGGTGTTTCACTTCAGCCTTGTGTTTCCTTCATTGATTTTCTATTAAACATGTCGTCAGGCCGACAGATAGGAAATCTCGAGAAAACCATTGATGAACTTCGTAATCAGCTCACCACGTCTCAATGCACAGCCGATCAGGAAAGGGATAGCTTCGCCAAAACTATCGACACCCTTCGCACACAGGGCGAAAATTCAAGTACGTCCATCGTCACATTGACTGGTGCTTCACTTATGCCCGTGTCTGTTAGGCAACGAAATCATCCATCTCAAACACGCCAACGAGCAAATTGTCCGGCTCGTCCGTGCACACGAGCAAAGACATCAATGTGAAGCATTATATGCTCAAGGTCGCATATTTGACGCCGCAGAGTCTCTTCTCGAGATGGAAAATACCATGGATAAGGATGTCGAGTCCAATAAATTACTTTTCGACTGGTTGGTCGGTGAGTTTAGGCATCAAACGTTGAGATAGAGTGTTTAATTTCCTCCACTAGAATTTACACAGCAATGTATCAAGACATTAGAGAGGATTGGAGACGAGGCGTCGAACGCTGGGAAATTGGACAAAGTACTTGCGGCCTACTCTGCTTCACTGTCGCTCAGTCCTTTGACTCCAAACGCGGTATTGATGAAGTGGGTAAAGGCGATCTCACCTGGCCGTTCAGCATGTGAAGTGTTGAGTGCTGCGATGAAGGTATGCCTTCCATAGCTGCAATCTGAATATTAACCCCCGGGTCAGTTCAAGGTACCAATAT
>JBBPKJ010000828.1:0-16129 GCA_038089195.1 Brasilioporus rufonigricans | reverse complement strand
GAAGTCGTTGAGCGTCGTGGCATTCGCCTGCAGCGTCATCCCCGGTCAGTGCGACAGGCCCGAGCGTAAGGATGAAGGAGTCCCACCTGTTGGGTGAACTGGCAGCATTGGATCGGGCCAGTGTTGCAGGAGCCGTCACGGGCTTCGAGCTCTGTGGGCGCAGCAGAGACGATTGCAGCGAGGGCAGCGATGGGGAGAACGGTGGAGAAGCGGATAAACATCTTTTCGGTGGAGAGTAAGTGAGTACAACCGTTTGAGAGACGATGGGGTGCTGCTTTGGTGATGGTGAGCTGTTCTGCGACCTGCTTTTTATGCGACTGGAAGGGAGTCTTGCCCCCTCCAGCTACAACCATTTGCACACAGCCCACGTACCCAGGACGCATATCGGTACAAAGGGGTCGGGCGCACCTGGGATGCCGTCAGAACAAGGCAACAAGGAGAATGGGAATTCATCGTGAGATGAGGACTTACGAGTAGCTCCACTGGACAGGCATGCCATGTGACGGCCCCCATTGGTGATTGGACGAACAAAATGTTTCAACGTGGTAAGAGGGACCTGGCCACATTCTTTCCGCAGGAGGTCAAGGGGAAATGATGAAATGTTCGCCCATCATATACATAGATCTAGGGATATCAGTGCCTCGGTGAGAAAGTGACCAAAGTGCGACATACGTGAATAACACAGATTTGCGGCGACATGGTTTATGAGTACATCCCCAGTGGGTCTAGCTACTACTGATAGTACCAAGTTCAATAGTGCCCATCCGGGCCATAAATGTCACACGTGGAGGTTGATCGATGTTAAGGCGGCCAACAACATAAACGGAGATTTAAAAATGAGCCCTTCGGGAACCTCACTTCGAGCCGGATCACCGTTACCCAGACCACGAACGGCATGGTCACATGAAGTCGAAAACCGGCGACTGGCCACCCGCGTTCACCTCTGGGTACGTCAGGACGGAGATTGTCGAATGCCTAGAACTGAGGCCACTACGCGGTCAACATGACGATATAGAAGGACGTACCTTGAAGGACGTACCTCAATGTAGCATTTGATTGGCAACGTGGATCAACAGAGACGAAGCCACGAGCACTAGCCGTGCGCACGGGAATACCCGACTAGAGCGGGCAAGATCATAACAAATGGTTCACGGCTTAATTTGGGGGTTGGCTTCTGAAGTGATAATAATACTCACCTGCATCTCCAGCCCGACCCCGAGCCGGAGACACGCCGTACAGCAGGACAGCCATGGAACATACAAACAACAAATTTCTGTGCTCTCTTTTTTGACGTGCCATGTTCTCGAGAGTCCAGCCCAATGTAGCATTCAAATCGTCTGTAGTTGGTCTCGTAACGTGTCTTGAAGTTTGCTATGAGCGTCAGTCATTCAGTTCCACTTTGATTACTTATGCAAGTGAAACCTGCCTCGTGGCATGTTACGTTTCCAAAGCAGCCCAACTGAGGGAGTGCTGGCCCTTCCGGGCCAGGGCAGATCAAAGATGCACTACAAAGAGCGCGATCCTTGAGGTCTGAGACACTCAAGACGCTGCACCATTGTCCATTCGCCTGATTCTGATGCGGTTTAGCTGAGGAGCTGACGATCGTTGTCGCGCTTCTCCACATTTTTGAAGTTATGTCCGTTGATGTTGCGATGACGACGGTCTGCGCTCGACGCGGGTGTATTTTTGCTTGCCTTTGCTATATCTGCTGATTCTTTCATCAACCCCATATTTCATAGTACTGTGCTGTGATCGGTCCATAGAGGATAATTCGAACGCCGCGACAGAACAACTCATTGATTCGATTGCGATCTCTTACACAAAATATTTTATATAACCTTATTCAAACCAATGAAATATTTCGAACACCATTGTGATGGTCGTGCACCCCTGCATCTCTCAGTGGTTTAAACGCTGAGGTTGATGGGAGAACAGCCGAGGTTGATCACACCATTCTGTAATACGAAGGAGAGTGATAAGTGACACTCGCCTTCACACGGGGGATCGGAAAACAGAAGATCGACTTACGAATTGATTGTTAGTACAGCAGACGGTCTGCGCGGTGCACGTAGACCCAGTTCCAACACCGACACCAGTGATTGGGGAGCAGGTGAGCCCAAGAAGGCCCTCGATGTTGGGAAGGGCGATCCCGAGTAGTCCGCTGAAGTAGTTGAGCGTCGTGGGGTTCGACTGCAGTCAAAGCCGTGATTAGCACAAGGGCGAAGCGCGAGGAGCGAGAAAATCTCGCCTGCTGGGTCATCTGGCAGCATTGGATCGGGCCAGTATTGCAAGAGCCGTCACGGGCTTCGAGCTCGCTGGGTGCAGCAGAGACGACTGCAGCGAGGGCAGCGACTTTGAGAACAGTGGAGAAGCGGATGAACATCTTTTAAGTCGAGAGTAGGTGGATTCGATTGCTCGAGAGGCGATGGGATATTGTTTTGCTGATGGTGAGTTATTCTGCGACTTGCCTTTTAATACGGCGAGAAGGACCTCTTGCCACTTCAACTGCACTCCATTGTACACCGCCTGTTCGCCAGGGCTCATACCGGTGTGAAGAGGTCGGACGTACCTGTCTGCTATTCCGTCACAGCAAAACGAACAGGGCCAAGAGATGCACATGGGTCGTGAAACTTACGAGTACTAATGTTGGCTGGGCATGCCGTGTGACGACCGCCAATTGGTGATTGAACCGACGAAAAGGTTTCAATGTAGCAAGAGAGGCCCCAGGGGCCTCATTCTTTTCGCAGGGGCTCGGGGGAAACATGTAATGAAATGCTCACCCGTCGCGTACATCTAGCGACATATTAGTGCCTGGGTGAGAAAACGAGTAGTGTAGCATGCAGGGATGACATAACCTGGCAGTAGTGAAGTATGGGCCCGCATATGAACATGCCGATTGATCGTTCCTCTTAGAAGGCGGTCCAAAGCATCTATGGTATCCATCAGGTAATTCCCTTCTTTTGGTAGGAGGCTAGCCGATCAGTGCTCAGGAATCACAGAAATTGAAAGCATCGTCAAAAACGTTACGTTGCAAGGCTACTCGACAGATGCTTGAAGCACATGAGCTGAGATGAAAAACGACCCTTTCGGCCCGGGGGACCTTACGGCGATGATCTGGTTAGATCATGTGACTTCTAATCGGATCACCAAACGACGGGTAGATTGCAGGTTCACAGGTCGTGGGCTTCCCCTACATCGCCGCCGAGTCCCGACGGGAAGCAGGGAGTTTCAGAGGAAATTTCTTTGCCTCCTTCGACCACACCGGTAGAGGTGCCGACTTTGCGGGTAGGGGCCTAGCGTGTCTTTTTGTATTGTCTTTGACGAGGTTTGCGTGGGTCGCTTGGAAGTCCGGGCCTGAGTTGTGCGTTACTGGACAAATCCGAGAAGGGCCTGGGGCTGAGTGCCACAGCACTAGCGCCGTGATTTCCAACGCTATCAACTGCAACAAACTTTATCAGATCATGAACGTGTCTTAGACTAATAGCATCGAAACGTCGTCCTCGGTCGGTCCCAAATGCGCTGAATAAGGATTCACTTGCAGTCATTTCCACTTCCTCCAGAATTTTTTTCTTGCAAGCTTTGTGCCTTGTCGTGAATGAAGGGACTTGGCCTCAGATTCTCTAGAAGATTGTCTCGGAGAGCGAAATCTGTCATCGACATAGTAATGATGGATTGTGAATGTGGAGGTGCGTCTCTTCCATGACCACAAGTCGGCTTCACCACCGCGCCAAGCAACTTGGTCAAATATTGAAGTTCGATGAACGTGGTGTTTTGATTCTACATGGCCCCGTGTAATCATCATATTGCGGTCAGAAGACGGGAAAAAATGCATCAATGGGGGTTGTCACCGGCATGCCAGGTTTATGGCCGCTCTAAGGTCGATCGCTTGTCGCGTCCATGACGGTCTTCGTCTATGTCACAGCCTGTGTAGCCAGGCCCAAGCAATGGCCATACACCGCTCACCGCAGGTCGTGGATATTCACGTACGTTGCATTCTGGTCGTGTTCTCACGAACGAAGGCACTGATATGTGATAATTTCTATGCGATGGACGAATGATACACTGTATGTCCCCTTGCCCCTGCGAAAAACTTGTACTCAGGGCCCCTCGACACATCGAATACGTTTACAACGTTGGCCCAAACAGCAATGGGCGCTGATCATGTGGCATGCCCAGCCAGTAACAGTGCTCGTAAGTTTCAGGACCCATGTGCATCTCTTGGCTCTGTTTGCCTTACTGTGACGGAATAGCAGACAGGTACGTCCGACCTCTTCACACCAGCACGAGCCCTGGCGAACACGCCGTGTACAAGGGAATGCAGTTGAGGGGGCAAGGGGTCCTTCTCGCCGTATTAAAAGGCAAGTCGCAGAATAACTCACCATCAGCAAAACAACATCCCATCGTCTCTCGAGCAATCGAACCCACCTACTCTCGACTTAAAAGATGTTCATCCGCTTCTCCACTGTTCTCAAAGTCGCTGCCCTCGCTGCAGTCGTCTCTGCTGTGCCCAGCGAGCTCGAAGCCCGTGACGGCTCTTGCAACACTGGCCCGATCCAATGTTGTCAAACGACTCAGCAGGCGAGATTTTCTCGTTCCTTGTACTTTGCTCCCGTGCTAACCACGGCTTTTACTTCAGTCGAACCCAACAACGCTCAACTACTTCAGCGGACTGCTCGGCGTCGCACTTCCCGACCTCGGCGCCCTCTTGGGGTTCGGCTGCTCCCCACTCACCGGCGTCGGTCTGGGAACTGGTTCTACTTGCACCGCGCAGACCGTCTGTTGCTCTAATAATGAATTCGTAAGTAGACATTTTGTTTTCTGATCCCCCAGTTAGAAGCAAGTGTCGCTGATAATCCTCCTCCGTCACATAGTCGGGTGTTATCAACCTTGGCTGCAGCCCCATCAACCTCAGCTTGTAAACAACTGAGCTGCTGGACTGCGCCAACCAACATAATGGCGTTTCAGATGTTTTCTCAGTTCGAATAAGATTATGGTATTTTGTAAACAGATCAGTTGAATTGATGAATTGTCGTTCTGCCGCGGCGTTCGAGTTGTGCCGGAGAGGGAAAAGGATCCCATCAAGAGAGGTTTGCTCTCTGGACCGATCACACCGTAATGATGTGACGTATGGGGCGGATCGTTCCGTCGACGGAAATAACTCGAGGATGCAGTGATACGCAATGCATTTTGATTAGCGGTGGCACCTCGGCCAAACTAGTGACCACATCGGGCGAATTGGCAAGCAGTGCCCCAAGTGCCATCTTAGATCCGCCTTCCTTGGAATGCATCGGAGTCTTCGATCTATTCAGGCCCCATTCCACGCGCTGCCAGTGAAAACGTCAAGCGTGACCTCGACGAGACTAGCCTTGCGCCACTGGGAACTTGGTCAAGCAAGAGTGGGAAACAACCTTTCACTCAACACCGGCGGTGTCATTTCCGGCGAAATCGAAGTCTAAGACACACGATAAGACTAGGTACTGCTAGCAATCATGTAGACTGCACTGTCGCACTGGTCCCTCGAACACGATCGTGGTGCCTCAAGAAGGAAAGCACCGAAGTCCACTACTCGTGCGCTCCAGGGCTAGTCACCATGCCTCAGGTCAAGCCGTATGCAACAGGAGAATATTGCTACATGCCAAGAAAGCAACCACAAATTGAGCTATAAGCTATTTGTTATGGCCTTTCAGGCTCGGGTTGGATATTGTGCGCGCGATCAGTGTTTGTGACTTCGTGTCTCAGGCTATTAACCCGCGTCGCGTCAAAGCCATGACCGCCATGTTGGCGCGCAGAAACCTCTATCCTAGCCATAGGCATCCGATGCTCTCAGCCCGTCAAATCCCGTCCCGCCGTACCAGTATACCCCAAGATGAACGTGGTGCCCGATCTCACATGACTATACCGTTCGAACCGGATCACCGTTACCCAGACTACGAAGTAAGTCCCCGAATAACCGTTCTCAAGTCTCACTTTGTATTGTGAGCCGCCTTAACACCAATCAGTCACCCACGTGTGGCGTTGATGCTCCAACTCTGTACTATTGAACATAGTCCTGCTGGCAGGGGTGGCTGGACACAGGACGTGTTCATAAGCCATCTCAGCGTAAGTCTGTGCTATTCATGTACGTTGCACTCCAACTATTTTCTTACCAAGGCACTGATATCCCTTGATCCACATAATGGATGAGTGTTTCATCATTTCCCCCCTGAGTCCCTGCGGAAAGAGTGAGGCCAGGTCCCTCTTACCACATTGAAGCATTTTAGTTTGCCCAAGCACTAATGGCGTGCCGATACCCTGCCAGTAACTGCACTCGTAAGTCTCAATATTCTACAGTTGATTTCCTTTCTCCTTGTTGCCCGGCTGTGACGGAATAACAGGTACACCAGACCTCTTCACACTGGTATGTGTCATCGGCGAACGGGCTGTGTGCAAATGGATGCAGTTGGAGAAAGCAAGAGGCCCTCCTCACCGCATAAAAAGGCAGGTCACTGAATGGCTCACCATCAACAAAACAACGTCCCATCGCCTCTCGAGCAATCGAACCCACCTACTCTCCACTTAAAAGATGTTCATCCGCTTCTCCACTGTTCTCCCCATCGCTGCCTTGGCTGCGGTTGTCTCTGCTGCGCCCGGTGCCCTCGAAGCCCGTGGGGGCTCCTCCTCCTGCAACACCGGCCCAATCCAGTGCTGCGACTCCACCCAACAGGTTGGGTTCCTCCCTCCTAGTGCTTGTGCCTGTTGCACTAACCAGGGTTTGCGCTGCAGTCGAACCCCACGACGCTCAACTACTTCAGCGGACTTGTTGGTGTTGCACTTCCCGACCTCGGCGCCCTCTTGGGGATCGGTTGCTCCCCAATCACCGGCGTCGGTGTTGGAACAGGTTCTACTTGCACCGCGCAGACCGTCTGTTGCTCTAACAACCAATTCGTAAGTAGACCTCTTGTTTTCTGATCCTCTTGGTGAATGCCAGTATTGCTGATCATTCTTCCATAATATAGCAAGGCGTTGTCAACCTTGGCTGCACTCCTATCAACCTCAGCTTGTAAATTACTGGAAGATGTAAGACAGCATAAGCCGTTACAATAGCATTCGACATGTTCTCTCAGTTTGCTTGTTGATTTGAGCAGTGTGTAAGGTATCTCGTATGTAAGGTGGTTGTGATTGAATCAATGGATCGTCGTTTGGAGGTCAAATGCGCCTCAGAGAAAAGGTCCCATTGAGAGAAGCTTGGATCTGATTAATCCCTGTAGACTAATCACAAAGCAGCAGCATTAGACCAAGAGCCCCGCGAATGAGAGGATCAGCGACTGTTGCGGAGGGAAGCAACAAACTTGAGTATACCTGTGTCGAGCGCAGATTGATCGATCAATTGAACATATAACCCCTGTCGACACCACTATCGCGGCAGTACTCGCCTCCATTAATGGGACGGGATCCGTTCCGGCTTGAGTTAAAGGGCAGAACAATTAATAACGTGCAAATTGATGCAATAGAGTAATTTGTTTTGTAAACGTCCTTTCCACCGAAGCTTCGAGGGTTAGAAGCCCTCTACACTTAGTAGGCCTATTCAAGTTTCAAGTGGCTCTACACAGACTCGAACACTGCAAACCTTATAAACATTTCTCACACTGCTGTTGAGTGTCTAGTCGGAATACTAACTTGTGTATTTTGTATTATACAACTAGGTCTGTCGCTTGGCTTTAAAGTTTAGCGTGGTTACTTTGGGCCTGAGGCCTGATGGCCTACTTGCTTGGATGGTGTACTCAGACGGCCACGGGGGTCCAGGGCTGCCCGGAGCACTCGGCCTTGTTTGGCGAGGTTTGACCAACTTAAGGGGCACCCCGGGCCGGGTCGGCTACTAGGTTGCCGTTTGTCCGGAGCTCTTTGCAGCGAAGCGAATTGCCATAACACTGCGAATCCTCTGAAGTGACAGAGATCGAGAGTACGCCCTATTTTCTCCGATCACGGTGCTCGTTAATGTGTGATCCGGACTCTTTCAGAACCCACTGGGCCACCTCTTGGATCACCTCACTTCGCGTGTCAGACGCATCACTTGTACGAGTCACCATCTGTTCCATAATCATCCCCAACGCACACACTTTTTCTTCCGTGAGACGTTTTGAGCTCATGATATCCCGACCAATTTGGTCACCTAGATTTTGCAGTGTATTGAGCTGAAGCACACAAACATTCTTGCATATCAAGCATGCTATACGACTACCCTTTGGGGGCCAGCACCTCGCTCATCCCACCCTCACCGTCCCCCGAGAGTGTAGTCCAGCCTCTTCCTATTCCCACCCCAGACCATTGGGAAGCTCCGTCTTGGGCTCAACAATCACAGACTCCTATGAACTGCTCATACTATCCCTCCGCACCATACAACACGACCCCATTCATACCGCCTATGTCTAGCGTTCACAGCATACCAACTTCTCAGTCACACCCCGAGCCACCGTGCTCCTACTGCCCTGCATTGTCTCCCCTCGTTACTTCCGGAATCTCACTCTTGACGTTAGGTGAACCCCCAGTTCCCCCTGCTATTCAAGTTCCAGCCGAATTTACAGGTTCTCCGGCGTCCTTACCTGGGGGGCGAACGCCCCGTTCAAACGCCCCGTTCATCCTACCTCTACCGTCCCCCGAGAGCGTGATTCAGGGTCCTCCTATTCCCACCCTGGACCATCGAGAACTTCCGTCTTGGGCTCAACAACTACAAATTCCTATAAACTACCAATACTATCCCTCCATACCATACAACACGACCCCATTCATACCGCCTATACCTAGCGTTCACGGCACACCCGCCTCTCAACCACGCCCCGAGCCCCCGGGCTCTTACTACCCTAGGCCGTCCGCCCTCCCTGTCACCCCCGGAATGTCACCGTGGCCCTCGCACAGAACTTTGACATTAACGGATGCTACTAGGCTCATTCCTGATCACCTCGACAAACTCGGCTATCTAAATGACCTTATCAGCTCCTACGCTGGTGTCCGCTACACTCCATTCGGCGGCCTGTTCCACGACAAAATTACCCTCTTAAACAACCTCGGCCACTCCTTCTTCGCTTGGTTCGGGTACCTTGGGGAACTGACTTGTCTCGAGAGCGCAATTGCGCTATTTGCGGATGCCGTTGACCTCACCCTTTATAGTCACCCTGATAAGCCTGCTCTTCTTGTCATCCTGGGAAATTGCCTTAGGACTCGCTTTGAGCTGCTTGGGGAGCCGAGTGATCTTGAAGATGCAATTTCGAGACAGAAGGATGCCGTTAACCTCACTTCACGCGATCACGCCGAAAAGTCTGCTCATCTAAACCACCTTGGGAACTCCTTATTCACTAGTTTCGAGCGGCTGGGGAGGCTTCGGGATCTTGATGAAGCAATTTCGAGTCACAGGGATTCTGTTGATCTCACTCCTCATGGTCACCTTGACGAGCCAATTCGTTTAAACAACCTTGGCAACTCCTTCTTCACTCGTTTCGGGTGCTACGGGGAGCTTAGTGACATCGAGAACGCAATTTTGATGTTTAGGGCGGCTGTTGATCTCATCCATGATGGCCACCCTGACAAATCTGGCTATCTCAATAACATTGGAAACTCCTTCCTCATACGTTTTGAGCACCTGGGGGAGCTGACTGACCTTGGGGAAGCAGTTTTGAGGTACAGCTCTGCTCTTGAGGGCACACCTCCCGGTCATCCTGATGAGCATCGCTGTCTTGGAAACCTCGGCAGATGTCTCGTCATTCGTTTCCTACATCTTGGGCAACTGACTGACCTTGAGCACGCAATTTCGAGATACCAGAATGCTCTCGACCTCACTCCCAATGGTCATCCAAACAGACGTAGTCATCTCAAGAACCTTGCAACTTGTTTCAGAATTCGTTTCACGCGCCTCAGCCAACCAGACGACCTAGAGCGGGCAGTTTCCGGGCACAGAGAAGCTGCACAGCTTGTCGTTGATGGTCATATCAACAAACTAGATTGTCAGAAGGACGTCAACGATGCCTCTATTGCTCGTTTCGAGCACCATGGCAAGACCAGTGACCTCGAGCGAGCGATTTCGATGCACAGGGAAGCAGTTCGTCTCATCCGTGATCGTCACCCAACCAAACCTCACCATTTGAATCATCTCGCCAACTGCCTGCTCACTCGTTTCGAGTATCTTGGCGAGATGGGTGACCTTGAGGAGGCAACTTTGGTGCACCAGGATGCTGTATGGCTGAAACACCCATCCGTTATGCACTCGGTAGGAAGAGGTGATTCGGGCAGCTAGTCGTAGTGATCATCAGATACCACACGGACGATGGTAACGATGCATGCTACTTTGTGAGTTTTTCCAATTAAAGATATTGATATACTAAACAAAGCTTTGCGAGCAAGATGCTTGATATCGTTTGGGAAGGAGGGGGATTCCCCTGGTCCTTACTTCTCCCAGCCATCTTCTCTGACGGGCGACTCAAAACATGTCTCACCCTGATGACGCTTGTCTGCAGAACTGCCATGTGTATGTCTTGGCAATTGGTCTGGTGTGTATTCCGAGTGATGGGGAGTGGATCAATGATCACTGGCAATGTATTGCTTCTGAGGTGGCAATGGAACATCCTACGCTAGACTTTCTGCCACGATAGACCCGGAGAAGACACCACGCTGATCAGTCCTATGACCAGTGTTCGTCCTTGCTCGCATGCCCGACCGTACTCGCGCGTCATGCTCGTCAGCATCACCGCCGGATCTACCCATCTTACCCTCTGGCTTCGCGTCTGTGTCGTCTGGCATCGGGGCTTGGGTCTACTTTAGATGACTGTATTACGCGACGTGGATCGGATCGCCGCATGGATCGCCTTTCCTCGTGTTCGTCGACGGCGAGGCCTTTACATTGTGACGCGCGGTACTTTTGAATCTACCGTCGTTATCGACGATGACATCATGGTTGTGCTCGAGGAGAAGACAGAACGCTGATTCAGGATCCCGACCCATATGTCGGCATGGCCGTGTGGTTCGGTTCGATAGTGGTCGACGCGGTAGCATCACCGTTGAGTACTTGTCTCTGTAGCCTGCGTATTCGAATAATCTAATCCCTATTTTAGTCTCCAAGGCGTCGTCGGGTGGTTCGTGCCGCGGATTCTAGTGGTTCTGACACTCCCCCCATCAAATTCTCAGAGAGCTAGGAGACACAGGTCAGCTGGCCGTGTTCCACTGGATAAACAGCACAGATCACATGGACCCCATTGCTCAAGGGCTGCATTGCACCATCCAACCCATCCATGCAGACACGTATGTACCGGAATCTACAGTAGCATAACTACATATGGTATCATAGATCGAACCAACGAATTACTTGCTGTAACAAGACAAGGCAAAAAAAAAACTTTCAACCAGCACTGTCAATCAGTCCATGTTGCGTTCCCCATCCTCATCCTCGTTCAATGCCGACCCACGTTCGCACGCCCGTCACCCCCGCCTTCTTCCCCTCACTTCCTTGGCGGCACGACTTCCCGCCGGAGGCTCATATGGTATCCTCCTCTCTTCCTCCTGAAAGCGATCGACCACCGCCCTCGCTTTCGTCCCCGGACTCGGGAATCCAGGCGGTAGCGTTCTCGTCCGCCCAGATCGCGTCCGTGGAGGGCTAGTTTCAGCACGCGTCTGCTTCCTCGCCTTCGAACGGGTAACCCTTGGCTCGAGATGCGCCGGCGCCGGCGCAGGTAGGGCATGCAGCGACCCCTTGGCCATGCGTTCGATCCGATCCGCGTCCGCATCGTCCGAGTCCGCGTCCGAGTCCTCCTTGTTCTTGTCTTGGACCTGGTGGGGTTTGGATTCTCCCCCGCCAACAGATCCCTCTCGAACGTCCAACGCCTTGTCTTCGTCTTCGTCCTGCTCAGATACAGCGTCGCCCCCGTCCCCGCTGGCAGACCCCTCCCGAATGGCACCCCGCACCAACGACGCATGCGTCTCCGCATCGTCCGAATCCGTCGGCTCGCTCCCAATCTCGATGTCTTGGAACGGTGGCAACTCGGGCATGACCTCCCCGTCCCCGTCCCCGTCCTCATCCTCATCTTCGTCTCCGTCTCCGTCGTACGCACCCAATGACCCCCCGCTTCGCATGACCTCGCCAACCGCACTCCCAAAGCTCGCCTCGAGTAACCCCTCGACAATCATCTCGTCCTCGAACGTCTCCCGCGTCGCAAGACCACCAGTGACCACGACAGACGCGTTGGCGTGCGTTTCCTCTGGACCAGGATCCTCATCGACCTGCGCGTCCTCCCCAATCGGCACAAGCGTCTTCTCTCCCGCCTTTCCCTTGCCTGCCTGGTCTTGTCGTTGCCGCGGGCGCTGGGGTTCAGGCGCAGGCTGAGGCTCGGGTTGAGGTTGGGACTGGGACTGGGGCTCGACCGAACGTGACCGCGCCCGGGTATTCCGATACGGTCCTTCCACAGCTCCAACGCCACCCTGCGTTCGCGCCTCCTTGGGCACAGACGGACCCGGTTGCGCAGAAGCACCGCGCACGCGCGCACGCTGCACAACGACGCGTTCCCGACCAGCGACCACTGTTGCCTGTGTACTCGGTGGGACGGTCGGTTCAGGCGAAAGTGCGTGGCCCTCGACCACTTCCGCTGGCACGGGCCCCTTTTCTTTCCGAGCAGTGGGAGGCGAAGCGACCAGTGTTGCTTGGGTAGAGAGAGGTGCACCATCCGGCTCAGGAACAGGACTGGCACTCGGCGAAAATCGCATTGGGAAATCGCTCCTGTCAACGCCCGGTTTATGAGCTCGTCGAACCTAGTAACAGGAACACCTACTTGTGAGGGTCATCAAATTCGAAGCTTGATTTGTCCCCGTACGTGCGATCTCCGAATAGATCGCTACCTTCAAATTCTTGTGACCCTTCGTTATCACTCTCACTTTCGCGCGTTGGGGTGCTTTTGTCGTGACCTGCCTCGACACCCGGCGCCCTTTTTTCGCGAGAGTATCCCTCTACGACGCGTGATCGTTTCGCCTGCGCCTCCCGAACGTCGTGTCGGCGATGTGCATCAGGATGGACACGGTGGCGCTTAGCACGCTGCACGACTTCCTCCTCTTCGTCAAGTCTCACAAGATTTTGTTCACGCTGCGCGAGACTGTTACGCCCCTGTCTGGCAACGACCGCCGGGCGAACTTGTTGCCGTTCTGGTCTTTCGCTGCCCTGTCTCCTTATCCCTTGCTGATGCTCCTCGCCTTCTTCGTCTGCGTCCTCCTCCTCCTCTTGCCTCAATTCCCAATGATCATGCCTCCGCGGGTCTTGACCAAAGTGATGTCCAATGTCCTTCAACCGGTCCAGGTAATAGTCGATCCGCGCGTCCATCATCACCGGATTCATCTTGTAATGTTCCCGCCACGAATGAAACGTATGTCGTCTCGCCCACGCCCACGACGGATCGTCCGATCGACCCTGTCCAAAAAAGAGTAAACGTGTGTCAACGCGCACCAACGACGCGCAGAGCACGTACCAGCCTTTCGAGGTCCTTGTAGGCGCTATTCCCCAGCCGCCCGTCCCGCATCGGACACCGCGTCGCGATATAATACGCGAGATGGTCCCTATCCTCTTCCGTAAACGGAACGCGTCTAGTGCACCATACACGTAAACGACACGCGTCAGCGTCACGTTCGCCGCCACTAAACAAGCAGAAAAAGAGGAACACACTCACCCTCTCCCGCCGCCGCCGCCCGGCGCGCGACCGGGCATCCCCTGCTTGATGGGCGCGACGTGCACATACGTCCCAGAGCGAATACAGCTCTGGACGAACCCGCGCGATTCGACGTAGATGGTCAGACGGTGGCGCTCGGTGGAGGAGTAGTACCGCCGGCGGAGAAAAGCGAGGTCTTCTTGTTCGTCGACGAGGAGGACGTTGGCCTGTCGTTCGTCGCGGACGATTTTACCGCCGTGTCGCTGTGCACGCGTGAGAAGCCGAGTGGGGGGTTTATAAGCGATGGGGTGATTGAGCGTGCGAGCAAGTTCAGGACGTACCTCGACGTCCCGCGCGATTTGACCTCTTCCCTGTGTGACGCTTCTATGAAAGCAAAACTTGATTGGGGCGCCGTTTTCGACGAACAACGCGTCGTCGTCGCGTTCGACGGTGGACGCTCTGCTGGCCATGTCGAACGGATGAGAGTGTCTGAGCTGAAATTTTGAACCCCGAATCATGGTTAGGGTTTGCGTGATCTCATCCCTAACCCTAACATCGCGTTTAGACCCTAACCCTAAGTAATTGACCCCTATGATAGGTCATCCCCCTCCCCTTCTGTATAATAGTTCGGGAAACTCGCCACCAGATTTTCAATGTACCAATAACACTCACTCGGGTGCCTCTTATGCCCCTGCTCGGGGACCATCTGCACCCATGTCCCACAAAGGCCCATCCCAGCCACCAACTGCCCTGCCACCTCCTCGTCCACCAAAATCGTCACGTCATCACGGTACGGATTCCATGCGCCCTCGTCTCCGACCTCCACACCCTCTAGAACAACAGCACCCGGTGATCCAGGCACAATCTCCGGCCTCGGAAAACCCACCGTCTCTTCGGACACACTCCGAACCCACGGACTCATCACGACTCTAAGGAACCTCTCCTGCAACACCTCTTCTACGGTCGACATCCTCGCAGTCTCGATCCTATCCAGGTTCACCTCCGGTACGATCACCTCTCGAATGCGTCGCGTCGAGTATTCGACGATGCCCGTCGTCATCGTCAGTGGCAAGACGGTCGGACCAAGAAGTTGCATCAAACACGGCACAGGCACGTCGGTCCATGACGCAGTCGTATACTCTTCCGCTTGTATCGCCGCCACCCACGGGTCGCCAGCAACGGGTATCGTCGTTACAGGAACGTCATTGTCCGTGTCGAGGTTGTCCTCCATCACTTGCCTCGCAGTGATCGAATCCAGAACGACATTGGACGGGACGACTTCGACATCGTGCCTCTTGAGCTCCATTTCGAACGCGGAGCCGGTATCGTTTGAGGAACAGGGCGTGATATTGCTGACGGCTGTAGGTGGAAGAGTAGCTGACATCCGAAGACTCGTGCTGCCTTTGGTGCCCCAACATTCCCTGCAGGCGAGGTCAAAGTATCCGGGAAGGATTTGTCCGAGTTTAGCCGTGAGCGGTAATTCCGTTTGGGCTGTTGTGGCGACGGAGAGCGCTCGCTCGAGGTTGTCGAGGTGTTGTTTTGAATCTGCAAACACGCCGTTTCGATGCATGAAGCGTAGGAAGAAACGGAGCACGGTGGGTGCGATAAACAAGTTTTTCTCCGCCCTGTCGCCTAGTCAGATGGCGTCACGATCGGTAGACGAGATGCGAACCAGATCAAGCCCGCATCGTGCATGTAGGACGACAGAAACACTTTGACAGACTTTTCCATGTCATCCACAAAGGCACGGAGTCGTTGCGCCTCTATGGTTGACTTGTCTGGACTCGGTTCGAGCTGTTTTCCGGGATGGGCGGTCTGTTCGAGATAATCCTGGACGATGACCACCTTGGTTTGCTTTGCTGTCGGCACGTCTTGCTCTTCGTCGGACGCCTCTTGACCGTTGTTTGGACCGTCGACCAGACCTTTATGTTTGTTTTTGACCTTTTTGTAGACAGGGATGCTCGATATGAGGCCGGTGTAGAGACGGAACTGCAGGCGACGTCGATGGATGGTCGGCGAGTAATAACCATGCCTACCTGGTCCCACATGTGTCTGACGCCGTGTGCAATCTCGGGCCAAGTGCGCCCGACTCTGAAGTCATCGGCTGCGAGACACACGCGATCTTCCAAGCTCACCTGACTGCCCGGCGCGTCAAATCATGGCCGGTGTGATGCACGAACACAAACCGGTCAAACGGGGTCTCGCTCATGGTGCGGAGCGCCTCGCCCTCCTCCCACTCCTCCCACCACGAGATCGGCCGCCCTGTGGCGTCGACGGCGTTGCCCGCGTTGCGCTGCCTCTTTCTGGCTTTGTTTTTCTGCGCAGCCTCTTTCTCGTTGAGGACCCTGACGGTCCTGATCCCCATCCCTGCGTCGACCTCGATCGGGTCCCCGGATGGGTCTATGACGTACCGATACCCCGCGGGGACAAACTCGCGAAAAGGCACGATCGCCACGCCGTCTGGTGGCGCGGGGAACGGC
>JBBPKJ010000827.1:0-16156 GCA_038089195.1 Brasilioporus rufonigricans | reverse complement strand
GTTGACCAGAGGCAGGGAGAGAGTCAGGTTGAGGGCGATCCGGACGATCCTGAGGCCATTCGACTTGAACCGCGTGGGGTCTAAGGGGAGCGGGACTCTGGGTAGATGTTTGGGAGGTGATGGTTTGCGTTTGATGGACTCGGGAATTGACTTCACCTATGCGATATGCTTCATTTTCAGTGTTTTATTTATGACATGTATCACTCATCTCTCGGGGACTTCTGCCCTGGCTGGCCTTTGTGCTGCGAACCTTTCTGGGGGTGACACATAAGTATTGCAAATCATTTACATTCCTCGAGGACTGCTACAGTGAATTACGTCCTACATCTAGGACCTACTACAATTGGTGCCAGTGAGCGTCTCGACTGTACTCACGAAGGTACGACATTGGTTACTTCCCAGTTCCGACAGCGGGGGGCGCGCATCCGTGGGTCTGCCTGACGAATCGAATCGACCGAGATGGCATATCGTCCTCGGAGATACGCTTTAATGAAATGATGTTGCACACCACGATAGTACTGTACCACCAGCGGTCATACATGCAGGTCATTGTGTCGGAATTGGCAAGCGCACGCACAGCCATGATCGCGACCCGCGTTGTCAACGACCGGTGCCTGCATGGGCCAACGCGCCACATTGCCCGCGTACCTACAACTCGTATGGACCTTTCATTCATCCGTGATAGCCCTTACTCGTGACCCTTTACCCCTCGTCGGGCACAGTAGCAATTTTCGTATATAGTTTATACCGTTCGTGTTAGAACACCTCAGTCCGTTGTACCGCACGCGACTGAGGTGAGCTTTCTCATACCATAGTCATTACCTACTTGAGCTGACTGTATGTAGTTTACTGTCTCTCGATAGGTAAATATCAATCTAGTCCGTTGTACCGCACGCGACTGAGTTTGCTGTCTCTCGATAGCCGCGTGCCAGATCTAGTGCCATATTTCTACAAAGTCCTCATCAAGGTTGCACGATAAGCCGCCAGTGTACATTGGGCGTGGTTCTCTCACCATCGGCGTAGCATGCTTCAGGTTTCTTGCAGCCACGTCGTGAACAACGCCACAGATCCATTCATGGTATGCCTACAAAACAGCCGACGTGTACATGCTCGACAATGTCCATTAAATGTGAGCCACTCTAGCAATCAGCGTCATCCAACCGACCATCACTGTAGATGGTCGTTGCTGGCTAGTAAAAGGGTGTTGTGCATGGATGATCAGTGGAGCGGGTTATGCGGGAGCGATGAGACGATGTGACCACTGCGATAGGCACGTGGTCGCTTGCGGTCCGCTCTGTCAAGTGCAAAGGGAAACAAGCGCCTCGTGCCAAGGACACCAATATTATCAAAGGTCATAGTCTTGTCCTAAAACTGGCATTGTTGACTGAGGCTTGGGAATGGGTGGCAGAACAGGTGTCGTAAATTTGGGTATTCATTTCCGCCAAGTACTCATCCCATTGGCAGCTATCTTCAGGGGTCGAACTCTTTCGTTCAAACTAAATGATCGTGAAAAGAACCCATCGTCGAACCGAAATTATAACACACGCTTAAAACGACCTGTATGGCCTATCAGCATACACAATCAAACCCCGTAAACGCTACCCCCCAGTGGGAAGTGGTGTGTGAACAAAAATCAATGAACGACGTCTTATTGCACTCACATGTTAGTACTGATCCGATAGTGGAAGCGAGCCCAGCGAAAATGACTCATCGCTCGAATACTTGGATTTCGCAACTCTTCACTTGAGTATTTGGTCTCATCTTATCTCCTGCTGACCAATACAGTTTTGGTGGTCCTTGAACATGCCTTTCCTGCACACATGAACACAGTGAACGATGTTGTTAACAAATAGTCGAGGTCTGAGTCTGATGGAACCAGGCTCAGATAATTACCGTAATATGGATAAAATGAGATGAGAAACGGACTGCGGCCTCGCTGGTGCAACATGCCAGGGAGGGTGTGAGATCGTCATTCCATTGAACGACGGAAGCCAGGTCCATATCCATCTCGGTAGCCAAGACCCTGCGCTGAATTTAGGCTTTCTAGAATGCATGGAGCACATCAAATCCGTGCTACGATAAACACCTGTTGAAACCTTGGTGACACAAGGGAGTTGAGATGTGCAAACAACAGACGCACACGATCAGTGAGTGGGTATGAAAAGCATGTGGGAAAGTTCAGTGAACGTGCAAACGGGGAGGTAAAGGGACTGGACTACAGGGGCAAGTGAAGACCTTGAATAAAATGAACTTCCCTGCCAAAATGTGTAGACTACTGATGGTCCGTGTAACTGCCAGTGTGCAGGAGTGTGACGGTAATCTGAGTAGTGGTGTCAGACTCAGAGGGAAGCCCGATTGTTTTTGATAATCCTTCACCACCACCAAGGATTACGATGGTATAAACCATCGATGTTCATTATAACACTATCACTATACTAGCCTCGTCGTCTGCGTCCAGAGCCAGAGTGGCAATGTTCATGTTGTTCCATGATTATTGACCCGATTTACAACCGACCGGTCATCGACACTACCCGTGACTCCTTTATCTTTACTTCTGGGCACGCTGTGACCCCCATCACTATTTCTCCATCAAGGAGGACCGGGACCAGATGAAGTGTTCATACCCAACCATGCTGTTGGTGAATCACTGATTGGTCCTAAACCGTCAGACCGCGTGCTAATGCATCGTGGTGACCTGCCACCCGTGGCCTGATAAAGAGTTGACGAAACGGTCCAGTGAGCTCCTCGAGCCCTCCATTTCTGACTAACGTCCCTCTTGCTATGATCCATCACCTGTTCGTCCTTCTCTATCTTGCTCAGCTCATCCAAGGAGCCAGCACCAATACGACGAGTTCTGATGGTTGCCCGCCACCCGATGGGACGACCCGAAGCTTGTGGAGCATCCTGGGTGGCTGCGCGCTGACCCTATTGATCTGCGTGTGGCATACAATCCACTTTCCGGTTCCTCGGAAGGGGTGGCAGGAGACCCTCTGGTTCAAGGGTCTCTGCGTTCTGGTATGCTTTTTTGCCCCAGAGGTGATGATTGCGTACGCTAGTCTGGAGTGGTGGAATGCGTATAAAAAGGTCAAGAAATTTGGTGGTGTGTTATTATCTCCGAATGTGAGTACAAAGCGTCTGACAAATCTTGGAATCAGATCAAGAGTATGAATGGTCGATGACACACAGCTTCTTTGCCAAGATGGGTGGTTTCGTTTATCGTAATGACAGAGGCAGTTTCGAGGAAATCGATGCCGACGACTTCCTAAGTCATTGCAAGAAGAACAACTTCACGAATCCGCTCATTACAGTCAAAGACATCATGGCCTTGAGCAAGTCAGACTGGCTGGGAAAGGCCATCCTCGCATTGCAACTGGTCTGGTTCATGCTTCAGGTCGTTGTTCGTGGTTCGAGGGGCCTTGCGGTCACGCTGGTTGAACTTGACACGGTTTGCATGGCTGTGCTCTCACTGATAGTTATCATCTTGTGGTGGTACAAGCCGCTCCGCCCAGAACGTCCTCATGTTTTCTATTTGACTCGCGTGGTAAAACAAGACGAGTCCAGAGCGAATACTGAATCATCAGCTGAAGAGAAGCGAAGACAGAGAGAGATCCTGTGCGTGTTTCTTACACGATGTAGTGCAAGCCATCCTTAGGTGACTACATCATGATATGCAGGTCGAATGCATGGAAGCCGGAGCCTATGATTTGGCTCCCCTGCACATGCAAACTCCCACGTGTTTGTACCATCCCGAGTCTTTTTTCCACTGACTGAATAATCGAATGATTAGGTGGACCTTCGTGTTATATTCCCCCAACGATTCTACGAGAGCGGGATGGACGATAACTTTGTCTCGTGTGGATCACTTTGTGTCACGTGGTTGATTCTTGGCGGGCTCCATCTCATCGCATGGACTTCGAATTTCCGACGGAGACGGAGAAGATTCTATGGCGTGTTGCATCGCTTGTTTTGGCAGGTGGTTCACCCGTCTTTGTCGGTGTTGTGGTTATTTTCATGGTGACCGATTGGGATTTACCTGGGTGGATGCTGGGTGTGATGTTAGGTGTAATCTTGCCCTTTGCGGGCATCTTGGGAGTTGTGTCTCGGGCGGTCCTTGTGGGGTTGATGCTTGCCAGCCTTCGCGCGCTTCCTTGCTCAGCTCACCAGACCGTCTCCTGGACCATCTATATCCCTCACCTCTAGAGTATTTCTTCCTCTCACCAGGTATATAGTATGATCACACACCATGTATGCACTCACTTCACCTTTTGGCAAATCGATTAATCAAGTTCGATATGCATCCAAGCTTCGTGCCCTTGCCAAGAAGGAAAGTGCGAGCAATTTGGCCTGCCCTTGACGATGGAGAAGACATTTTACTAGCAGCCTCAGTCAGCCTCCGTCACCTCAAATCACCTGCAAATGATGGCGTGTCTAACATGTCGTCAGATCCATCTGTCGTTGTCTTACTTTTTACGGGGCGTCCTTGCCGCATGTCAACGTGTTGTTGGAGGTTCGTCTTTATCTTTCTGGTGCACTCACTTCACTTTTTTTTTGGCCCGAATGCATATATTGCTGACTCGTTCTCATCCATATGGTCCATTGGACCTCACCATTTACACCTATGATAGGCCTGCTGTACACCAGTTAACCCTCGTCCATGTTCACCCTCTCTCAGTGCCGACATCACCAGTCGACGATGGCACAGCTGCGATCAATTGTGCGCTTTGTTATCCTACTCCAACACGGTCTCGCTCGCACCGCGTTCATTGCCCTGATTTGTAGAAGCCCCGAGCGCAAAGTCTACTATGCGCCAGCACATCCGTAGACGGTCGATGATATCGATGATACCTGTACTCTATTACTTGACACTTCCGAGTCGCAAGCATCATCGAGCACACATGACAAACCATTCACCTGCCATCTTCTTCACTGCATTTCCCAAACCCACCTTGCGCACCCCTTCCCTTATGGACTCCATCAACCCGTCAGTACTACACAGAACCGTGTGTGCGGTTCAGGCTTCTTCTATGAGTGTCGCTCCCACCATAACCGAGTCTCAGCACATTCTCCACTCTGTAATTCCTCCTTCGCCTATGGTCTCGTCATCGCATCCCTGACGCTTTCAAGGTCATAGAAACTACAACGTCGTCGTATCTAAGCGTGTTTGATCCCCATGTGATCACGTTTCGAATACGGGTCGAGCATTGCATCACCACACCCCCGCCTCTATTTCCATCTTTCCACCATCTCAGAGTATATGTGGGGTGGTCATGACGCCAAAGAAACACACATTGTATGAAGAAGAGAGCAGTGAAGCAACTCCGCCCCTTCGATCTACTGCAAGAAATGAGGGGTGCGAAGACGAAGACGTGCTTGGACGCGAGGCTAGGCTCATCCTCTAGTGGATGGCATGGAATCTCTGTAATGGTCAACTGGGATCTACTGGGATTGCGTCGCTGAGGGGTGTAGCAAGCTCGGGTCGAGTGGGCAAGGTCGTGGCAAGAGAGAAGGGATTATTCTCCCAAGCCTTTATATGCAGCTCGCCAGCCACGACGCGATTGAATTCCAGCGTCTTAGAGTGTGTACCCTCCATTCTGGGCTCCCTTTCTATCATCCAAAGATGCTCTCAGTACTTGTTGTGTCACAGTATCTGCTATTCGAACGATTTCCTGAGATGGGAACAAGCCCTATTTCCTGCCATGGAATGTTGACCACACGTTACTGATCTTTCTGCATTGGTAAGCAGCAAACCTCTCCCACAACCTCAGTCTTCATAGAAGCTACCTACATCCCGAAAGGATCAGAAGGTTTGACGATGAGACTATATGCCCGCGTTTGAGCACTAGATTCCCGTCCATAGCATGCGCAGGACGAGGGAACCTGTCGACCTGTGTCATATATTGGTGGGTAACAGGCTCAGATCCTGTAAATCCACTCACATTATCAGCCATGGCCGCACACGTAGGCAGTCAGGCCACCCTTCCCGGCCGCCGTCTAGCAATCCTGTCTCGTATAACATTTCCCTCGCGTGGAATCTCTTCGCATGAGTGTAACCAATGCCCAAGAGCGTATAAAATTGCACTTCCGAGTTGCAACTCTGGTCACCATCGTTGGCCCCTTGACCCGTTACACCATGTATCTCAACGCACTTGCCCTCGTCCTCCCCGCCCTCTTCGTCATGAGTGGCGTTCTCGCCCAAGAAACCGCCGTTCCTACTGGCACTGCCCCTGACGTTACCTACCCCAGTACCGACGCGTTCATATTTTGCAGCGACCCTGACTGCACGGGTACATGCGAGGTCACCACGGACGTGGGCCCTGCGGACGATGGGCATGGCGCTCCGAACGGCATGGGGTACCAGTCCATTTACTGGTACGATCCAGGCAGCTACAACTGGATATTGTACACGTGTGTCGACTACTACAACTGCAATCAAGTGACCATCGGGCCGAATACCTGCTACAATCTGTACGACAACGGGGTTCTGACCGACTTCTACTTGTATTGGTACGTCGTCAACATACCCGCTTGATACGTACCTACAATGGTAAGGGTGTCTCTTCTCCTGGCTTCTTTGCGATGGACTCACCCATATATTAGGCTCGCGGGATATGCATTTCAACAAAGAACAAAAGAGAAGTTGGATTATAGGTAGGATTTATGGTGCTTTTACGCCTTGGATTGATCTCATGATAGTAGATGTTGCGACTTGGGAAAAATTATAAATGAGATTGGGATGTAGAAACGCATATTCACTAATGTTATTGTTGTGAAACTGGAATACTCCATTTACCAGTCGCGTCCCTTCATTATCTCCACAGCCTACTGACACAAAGAGAGTTTCCATTTACCTTCTTCACCAAGTCTAGTCAGCCTCCCTTCTCACTTTAGTGATGGTTGATCGGTGGCCGTGCCTAAGAGAGTGATCTCACGACGTTGATGCGTTTTGTCGAATGCACCCTGTGATGGGTGTTCGCAACTCTAAGAATGAGTCAGATAGATTACTCACATCTCGTTGTATTCAAGTCTTTTGTGCTTGATCCGAGGCTTCCACGTCCTCGACCGCCTGCTCTACTTCCTCGTCTTCCTCTGCTTCCGATGATTCTCGTGGAATGACCAAATTCAAGATCACTGCCACCAATCCGGCAGCCAAGACTGACCATTCGAACTCGACATCAGACAGTGTTCGCGACATGGGCGCTCACTCACATGGTGTACTCAAGACGATCGTAATCGAGTCGAATAGACCTCTTAGACCCGAGTTTGGATTACGGACGCCATCGAACAAGTAAGTGAACACGTTCGGCATGAGTAAGTCGCCCAGACCAAACGACATCGCTGCAGCGAGAATGAATCGATCACGGCGGGTACAGTGCACGTAGGAAAGTACGCGCAACCCAGAAACGACCACGCTCGCAAACAGGAAGGTCGTCACGCCCCTGAGCACCGGGTTTGGGACTTGACCATTTCCGTCAGAATGAGTCATCCGAAAACGTGAGACGCGTACTAGTAAGGAAAAAACCGGAGATCTTGCCAACGACACCAAAAAGGATAAGGAATGTGCAGCACCACCGACCAGCAGCACGGTTGGCACAGCGAGTCAACGCGATAACGCCATTGTTCTGAGTTTACAGGTCGGTCAAACATCCTCTCGGACTGAGTCATTACTAGGGACTTGCCTGAGCAACAAATTGTGAACCGAACACGAGTGGAACACGTGCGCACCAAAATGCGACCTTGAATGCTAGAGTCGAAGTTATCCCCAGTAACCTCCAGGCGAGACACCTCCGCAGAAGCTGTAATGTCACCTATTGCTTCCGTCGTGGTAGACACTGGGGAGAACGTCAGACAACAAATTGCATCGATTTTCAAAACCCGATATACCTACCGTATACTGCCAACATCGGGAGGATAGCCGGTGGATACACACTGATATTGAACGTGTGCACCCTTCTAGATATGAATACCATGCTAGCTCGGAGTAGCCATTGAACATACCGCAGGAACGTGATGGCTGGTGCGGAAGTGATAGTACTGCCATCAATATATCTCGCAGCACCTGCGACGATACATTCCACTGTAAGCCCTACGATGATACTTGCATTCTTCAAGAAAGGAGAACCAAGCAACTCCGTGATGATAATGCTGACGAACGAAAGAAAGCCAAGACCGATGAACTCCGGTGAGCCCCATCTGAGAGATGAAGGTAGATATCCTACCACAATACCTAGGCGACCCGACATGTCTTACGGAAGCGCGTGCTTGGATGTTGCAGTTGGGCATAAAGATAGCGGACCACTGAGTAAAACGTGCTTGACAACCATTGGACCCTCCACCGCAGTTGGGTATGCCAGATGAACCAATAAGAGATGCCCCGATCATGACGATGACAGTCCCTGGACTCACGTGTTAACAAATCAATCTTCTTTTATGTCCATGAGTACTTATCGGTAACCATTGGTGGAGATATGCACTGCAAAGTGCGCGGGGGAATAAACGATAACCATATTTCAAGGAAGGAACATATCAATGACGTGCCTAGAAGAAACCAAACTATTATTTCATATAGCGGAACGAAACTTTGGGGTTGACCCACCGAGGACCATGCCGTACGCATCAGGACATGGGCCGCGAGTGACACTACCATCAGCAGCGGTAACAGAGGGACAGCTCCCGTTGGCATACATGGCGTTGAAGATCTTCCAGAGGTACATCAGGTAGGATTCAAAGCCAGGACATAGAAGAGATACATACATCATTAGCAGTGCTGAGAGTAGCAAAACTGGTTCCGACCAATGCTCCTCTCCAACTCGATAATGTTTGTCCTGTCTGTTGTCTGGGAGCACACAAGCGATTCTTTCAAGTTGTCGGCCGTTTCACGGGATCAAACGAACGCATACCCTACCGACCGCGGTCCTGCAAGCGTCTTTGAAAGGCGAGCGTGCTACTTGGGAGCTAGATATTAGTGGCGTGATTTTTCCCGGTGACTTGAATGTCCACTGCATCACTCCACTTGCCTTCCCAGACACGATCGGATTTGTGTCCATAGCACAGACGAGTTACGCAGGTCGAGTCTCAGCGATCACTCTGCATCCCACCCACGCCAGCTGGCTCGGGCGTTGAACGCCAGTTCCCACTCAGTATCCCTATGACAAGACGCAGTACATGGGTATCCAGACGAAGCAGAGACTCACCCACATCCCGATATGTCCCCCAACACACCACTCACTGACGAACATCGGAATGCGGTGACACAAGCGCGTGTCATGTACAGCAGCCTGTTAGCGTCGTTGGGACAAGGTACCGCCGAGTCCGTCGAGAAGCATGCGCGACGCCCAAGTCCGGAGAGCCTCCCCGCAGACGTCGCAGTCCGCATCGAGATCGCACGCCCCCTCCCACAGCCACACCTACTCCTCGTCGACACCGGGGTGCTCAAGGTGCCAGAGCGCGTCCCCATCTACTTTTATGCCCTCCGCAACGACCGCGCCGACTCCAGCTCCTCGTCTGAGCTAGAGCCCGACGCCGACCCTAGCAATACGCGAGCCATCTTCTTCATCCATGGAGGGGCCAATGTCACCAGACACCCCACAGACCTCCTGTTCGTCCAGTTCTACGCACAGCTCCTTAGGGGCGTTGCCGCTGCCACCACCACCACCAAATGAGTGTTCATCGTGCCAGGCTACCACCTCGCCACGGTCCCCGAGAATGTATTCCCCGCGGGTCTCCAGGACCTCGTGGCAGCGTACGACTATGTCCTCAGCAAGGGCTACGGTGTGTCTAGCCTCTTCATCGCGGGCGACAACGCTGGCAGGAACCACAGTCAGTGCGCCAGCTCTTCCGCTCCTGTTGACACGCAGAGCTGACCGCACCTTACCCCATAACAGCGATCGTGCTGACCCACCTCGTCCTGCACGCCAACAAACTTCCGCCTCGCGGCGTTGTCGCCATCGCTCCAAAGCGCCATCCGGATGTTCGACGACGCCAGGGCGCGGACGGGCAAAGACATCCTCGAGGAATCTGTGTACGAAGGGATGATGCATGCGTACGTCGGTGACTTGGGGGTGTCGCTCCTGGGCCCGCTCGTCTCTGGCACATTCCTCCCCTTTGCGCCAATGTGGCCAAGGACGCTGATCCTCGTTGGCCCTGCGGATCGCCTGATCGACGGCGTACATCAGCTGGAAAGGCGTCTTGTGGCACTAGGCAGGCCGGTGGAGCTCGTCGAGTACAACGGGCGTCCACATGGGTGGTGGGTTTTGCCGCATATTTTCCCGGAAAACGTTCAGGATGGGGTGGAGAGGATCTCCCGATTCGTTCTAAACTAAACGCAAAGGGACATCATCCCTTTCAATCCATTTCCTTGTATCATGTCGAGCAGCACATGTTTGAGACTACCCTATTCTACAGGTATTTGAGAATGAACAGCACGTTTCGTGTGTCAAGTGTACAATATTGTTCGTAACCAAAGTTTTTTTACCCGGGTTTGGAAATGCTTATTTCGGTGTGACATGCATTTGCGTCAAGTATATGTATGTATATGCACACAACATACCCACGTAAAAGAAAATCAATCAGTGCACATGATCGGTGGTGTTATATACCCCAGAATCCGGCTAGTCAACGATGACATCCAAAACCCTGATGAATTTGGATTAATGAGCAAGGTCATACTGCCTGGCGACTGACATGAAAGAGACGCCTAAAGCACAGAATAGGGATGAAAGAGATTAACAAGCAAAAAAGAGAAAGAAAAAGAAAGTTAATACAAGTGCCATGGTATCCAAGAGGTATTGCAGGGTTGCGAGCCGCACGTTAGGGAGTGCAATAAGACATCAGTCTGTATCCGTAGTTGCGCGGTAAAGTTAAACCATGAGCGGGCAAGGAATGGAGACACCCATTGAGCTATAGGCTAAACTAATACTGATGCAAAGGAGATGTCCGCAGAATGCGCAATAAATGAGAGACACAGATCGAAATCGGCTTGGGTACGCACTTCGGCCAATCATTAGTCAACACATGAAGGTATCGCGCGATAACGAGTAAGCTTTCTCGGAGAAGTCGACCTTTTCCAACGGAGAGTGGTAATGTCCCTCAAATGAGTCATGCGCACCAGGGGTAATCTCCACTCCGTGCAGGCCATAGGTGTAACCGGTCTCGAGGTAACCAAACCTCCCGTCGATGTGATGGCTATGATGGGTGATATTATTTGCTGATTATGTGGATAGTACGACCGACGCAGCATCTTAGTCATATGAGGTAAACCTAGAGATGAGCGATATTCAGAAGGGTATGGCTTGGGAGTAAATAAAGGCTATTCTGTTCTTCCATTTGCCGCATTTCCGCACTGAGAGAGTTGACGTCACGTTGTTTCCGCTGCTTGGCTTTCAGAGTATCCCCGAGTAAAAGTTCTTCGAGCTCATGTGAAGCACCAAAGTTGGCTTTTTTGGATTGAGGTGGGTGACAAGGGGAAGCGAGCGGATAAAATTTTTGCTGAGAAGCGTAACATGAGAAAGGAACGCACATCTGGCGTGAAGGGAGAAGTGACCGTCTTGCTCTCGAGGGCCTCCCAGTCGATGGGTTGAAACCAGGGGTGTCGTCGAAGTTCTTCAAAACCTTCGTCTGATTTACATGCCAGACGCTTCGTTGGGTCTCTTTCTAGGAACTTAAAGAGAGTGAGCGAGTGTGGGAGAAAAGGGGAAAAGAGACTCATGCCCTTGATGACTTACATGCCTGTTTGACTGCACTTCTTTTCGGCGTCTTCGGGAAATTTCGGGCTGTCCTTTGACATGGCGTGCATCAGGTCGCTGTTGGTCTTTCCTCTGAATGGTCGTCGGCCAAACAGGAGCCCATATACGCATACGCCGAGGGACCACCAGTCGATAGTGTACGTGTAACCACGCTTTGCGAGAATATCTGGAGCCATGAAGCCATGCTTCCGGCTACACCGGTAAGCAACCGACGGTCCGAATAGTCCCGGCGATGTTGAAGTCTGTCAGGTGGGCGTGACCATGTTCGTCAAGAAGAATGTTGTCTGGCTTGATATCCATACATGGAAGTGGAGGTAATGAACACGGGCAAGGGAAAGAGTATACGGACCGATGCATGATATGGTTCTCGTGGAGGAAGGCAAGGGCAGAGGACAATTCTGCGACGTAGAACCGGGCCGTACCTTCCGGAAAGGTACCCAGACGGTTGAGATGGACTGGAGAGAAGAGTGGGGGGTGTGGAGTGGGAAGCGAGGATAAGAGGACAGACAGCGTAGATCATCGCCGAGCATGAGATCGAGGACAAAGAAACAGTTTTCGTCGTCCGGGAAAGCATAACGGAGATTGACAATAAGAGATGGTCGATCTGTAAATGGATAAGGGAATGATGGCTACTTCTTCGAGAAAACGACTATGTATGATGTTGGCGACGGCCTTGTCGATTTGCTCGCAGGTCTGCTTATTCAAACCGGCGAGGTGGCGTAGGACCAAAGATGTTGCACGTGATGACTTTAGAGCGTGATCCCGACGTCAAGAGCGCGCCTCGTCTCACCGGGCACCCTCGCCGCTCTTTCGTCGCACTTCCTCTCGCAGTTGCAGCGATCCTTTCGTCCTTACAAGGTAAGTCCTCATTCATTTCACCTTCGAGCAATATGCACTCTGACACATAGCTAGCGGTACATCTCTACAAGTCTGGCGTTCCATAATGAGTACATGCAACAATAATGAGTTGGGACATCGCAAGATCAGCGTTCATGGTCACTTCTCATGCAAAGTAGGTAAACAGAATTAGTATGTGTCGTTCATCGGCTGCCATCGCTCGTCAGTCAATGGACCAAAGCAATGACCACAGAACGTACCTCAGATCACCTGCAAACGATGGCGTGTCTAGCATGTCGTCAGATCCATCTGTCGTTGTCTTACTTGCTTTTTACGGGGCGTCCTTGCCGTATATCAACGCAATGTTGGAGGTTCGTCTCCGTCTTTATCTTTCCGGTGCACGCACTTCACTTTTTTTTTTGGCTCGAACGCATATATTGCTGACTCGTTCTCGCCCATACGGTCCATTGGACCTCACCATTTACGCCTATGATAGGCCCGCCGTACACCAGTCAACCCCCATCCATGTTCACCTTCTCTCAGTGCCAACATCACCAGTCGACGATGGCACAGCTGGGATCAATTGCACGCCATGTTATCCTAGTCCAACACTGTCTCGCTCGCACCGCGCTCATTGCCCTGATTCGTAGAATTTCTGAGCGCAAGATCTATTCCGAAAGGTCACCCACCAAAGAAAGCACGTCTTGAGGCCGATCCCGGAACACCTTTCTCGATCAAGCACCTGACTGCTGCATCTGCGTCGTCGGAAGAGTCGTACGATACTACTTGTGAACGTAGCTCCATACTGATACGAACAGTGCATCCTGCTTGGTTTCTGCAATGCGCCAGCACATCCGCTGATGATCAATGATACCTGTACTTCCCTGCTTGACACTCCGCAATCGTCATCGAGCACACGAGAGTGCGTTTCTGGCGTCTTCTACGAGATGTTGCCCCCACAACGACCGAGTCCCAGCGTCATCACATATGCACCCTCCACGACCTATGTGGACGTCACTACCACCACATTCTCCATTCGTATAACTCCGTCTTTGTCTATGGTCTCGTCATGGCATCCCTGACACCTTCAAGGTCATAAAAACTACGACATCGTCGTATCTACGCGGGTTCAATCCCCGTGGGATTACGTTTCGAATACGGGTCAAGCACTGCATCACGACGTTGTCGCCTCTATTTCCATCTCTCCACTGCCCCAGAGCATGTGTGGGGATGTCATGATCCAAAAAGAAACACGTGGTACGAAGAAGAGAGCGGTAAAGTGACTCTGCGCCTTCAATCCACTGCAAGAAAGGAGGAGGGCAATGACAAAGACAAGATTGGATGCGAGACTAGGCTCTCGAGTAGGTGGTGTGGAGTCTCTGTAATGGCCGACTGGGATCTCCTGACGTCGTGTCGCTGAGGGCTGGAACATGCTCAGGTCGAGTGGGCAAAGTCGTAGCAAGGGTGAAGAAGAGGATTATTCGGCCAAGTATCTATACGCAGCATGCCAACCGCGACGCGATCAGATTCCGGAGTCTTAGAGTGTCCGCCTTCCATTCAGGGCTCCCTTTCTGTCATCCAGAAATGCATCTCAGTACTTGTTGTGTCGCAGTATCTGCTATTCAAGCGATTTCCTGAGGTGGGAACAAGTGCGGGGCGGAGGCTGTTGTATCTCCCGTCGTAGTATGTCGATCACACGTTATCCTTTATGCATGATCTTTCTGCGTTGGTAAGCAGCAAACCTCCCACAACCTCAAATTGCTCGAGTTGGCGGTGTGGGTCTAGCCACACCAAGTGTGCTTCATGATAACGATGCGGATGGGGACATCTTTATAGAAGCTACTGACACCCCGAAAGGGTCAGATGGTTTGAGGATGAGACTATATCTCCCATCTGAGCACAAGATTCCCGTCTAGGATGCGCAGGTCAAGGGAATCCGTCAGCCAGTGTCATATATTGGTGGGTAACGGGCTCAGATTCTGCAAATCTACATTACGTTATCAGCCATGGCCACAAGTAGGCAGTCAGGCCACCCCCTTCCGGCCGCCATCTGACAATCCTGCCCCGCATAATATTTCCCTCCCATGGAATCTCTTCGCATGAGTGCAACGAATGCCCAAGAGCGTACTATAAAGTCATGCATCCGAGTTGCAGCTTTGGTCAGCATCGTTGACCACCTTGACTCGTCACACCATGTATCTCGACTCACTTGCACTCATCCTCTCCGCCCTCTTCGTCACGAGTGGCACCCTCGCCCAAGAAACTGCCGTTCCTACTGGCACTACCCCGACGTTACCTACCCCAGTACCGACTTGTTCATCTTTTGCAGCGACCCAGACTGCACGGGTACATGCGAGGTTGCCACGGACCCGGGCCCTGCGGACGATGAGCACGGCGCTCTGAATGGCATGGGGTACCAGTCCATTTACTGGTACGATCCCGGCAACTACAACTGGATATTGTACACGTGCGTCGACTACTACAACTGCGACCAAGTGACCATCAGGCCAAACACTTGCCATAACCTGTACGACAAGGGGCTGGTCCATCACAGCTACACTGGATGTTCGTAACGTTAACTGATCACGCCACGCAGCACCCAGAGCTTGCAAGGGCCCAGGCTATTTAAGTCGTGGGCGTTGTTGACAAGTCCTCATCGAGATTGCACGATAAGCTGCCAGTGTACACTGAACGCGATTCTCTCACCATTGGCATCGCATGCTTCAGGTTCCTTGCAGCCGCATCGCGAACAACGCCATGGACCCACTCATGGTACACCTACAAAACAGCCGACGTGTACATCCTCGACAATGTCCATTAAATGTGAGCCACTCTAGCAACCAGTGTCATCCAACAGACCATCACTGTAGATGGTCGTTGTTGGCTAGTATAAGGGTGTTGTGCACGGATGACCAGTGGAGTGGGCGATGCGGGAGCAATAAGACAATGTGACCACTACGATAGGCACGTGATCGCTTGCAGTCCGCTCTGTCAGAAACGAGTGCCTCGCGCCAAGGACATCGGTGTTATCAAAGGTCATAGTCTTGTCCTAAAACTAGCATTGTTGGCTGAGGGTTGGGAATGGGTGGCAGAACAGGTGTCATAAAAATTGGGTATTCATTTCCGCTCAGTACCTTCTCATTGGCGTCTATCTTTAGGGGTGGAACTCTTTTGTTCAAATTAAATGATCCAAAAAGAACCCATCGTCGAACCGAAATTATAACACGCGCTTAAAGCGACCTGTATGGCCCATCAGCGTACATAATCGAACCCCGTAAACGCAGGCCTCCAGTGGGAAGTGGTGTGCGAACAAGAATCAGTGAACGAGGTCTTATTGCACTCACGTGTTAGTACAGATCCGATTGTTGGAATTTATCGATTACCTATGCATTTAGCTTACATAAGCTAGTACTTACATCGGACTAGTAGCTACCTTAGGCCCTGAACAGAATGAGTAGCGCAGCATTCTGCACTCTTTGCCAATATTTGTTTAGTGGCTGCTAGCTCGGCTTTGCCACAGCTGTTTCTGCGGAGATCCAAATTGATGCAATAATACCGCTTATTAAAATGTTATAGGT
>JBBPKJ010000826.1:0-16178 GCA_038089195.1 Brasilioporus rufonigricans | reverse complement strand
ATACTAGTAGCTTGACATCTACTGAGGTTCTCATAGTTCCTAGCTTAGACCTCTGCCAAGCAATTCCAACCTCATAACAACATGAGGACACGCCCAGGCAATTCGAGCAGCAACTTCTCCAGCCAGCCAAAACATCGTCACCACTCGACTCCCCCCAAGCGTCGGCCAATTACCAGCTTGCTTTTCTGATTTGACTCATTGGCTGACAAGGACTCGAACACTCTCCTCAAAATTCCCCCGCATCTGGTCCCATCCAGGTCCCACTGCAAAGGAAAAATTAAAGGCACTGTAAATCGCTAAGCACGATCTACTGGCCACTTAGGAAGCAATGCTGGCGATCTATGGAGCCTCAGGTCTCACTATCTCCATGGTTTGAACGATTTGACAGGGCAGGTGGTTGGATTCGTACCGCATTACCTCTGACCGAAACACCCGACCCAGGGGGCATGCCGCATTCGAGAACCTGCCGACTACTTGCACCGCCGAGCTCGATTCGGAAAACTTAATGTGTGATAGAACGGATTCGAATGCTGAGAGCCGCGATTCGGTGACGGCGATCGTTTACAATTCATGATCGGTAGTTGAAGCCAAGATTTTTATCTGCGTCGTCTGTAGTGGGATGAGAAATAGCCCAGAGGGCGCACTCCCGGATGGAGTACAGATCGATGTATGGGGTCCAGGGTTATTGTTGGGCTTGATTAGGGTACCAGCAGATATGATGACTGAGCTGGTACATATCGTTTGTTCGATCAAGCTCTAAGCTACTGGTCTACATCGTTCTCTCATCCCTTTTATACCTAGAAAGTAGGAACCAGTCCAATGGATTACGTTGTCACAGGACTACTCTCATGTCACAGAAATCTTCTCCGATCAGCTTGTATTGTACAAACGTAGACAATAATGTGGCGTCTTCAGGGTTAACAATTATGGACGTTGTGATCTAGGCTTCCCACAACTCAGGTACTAACACAGCTAAACACCTCTTTCATTGACTAACTCATCTCTGAGGCTCATTGCGTCTCGTACCTGAGCACAACCTGAACCCTAGACAGACCCCCATCATGACATGACGCCACAGACCACAAATACCACCACCGGGACACGAGTGGCCTCTCACAACAATGCTGCCCATGTTCCCAGTCCAGAGGATTCTTTTTCGAGGTCTCACTCTGTCTAGCCATTGATCCAGGACCAATTGCCAAAGTCGACACTCATATGACACCAAAAACAGGCCCTCAGCGACCACAATGCCCCTGACGCTCGCCTCCGAAGTACGAATGCCAGGATTCAACCAACTGCATGCAGTGCAGACGACCCCACCATGCCACCCATTGTCCGATCCCTCTACATGCCTATGCTCCTGGGGGTCAGTCCTCACTAATCGGGCACGAATGTCATCTACTCGGCTGGCTGGGTCAAGGTCAAAACGCCATTTATCGGTACTGATTCCTATGCTCGGCGACCCTATCCTACTAGCACCCTATCCTACAGGCCAACAACCTGTATGGATGACCACCGGAAGTGCAGTACCATCGTGGTGTGGAACATCGTCCCACCAAAGCCATCTTCGAGGATGATATGCCATCTCAGTTACTCGATCTGTCAGGCGGACCCACAGATGCGTGCCGCCCGCGGTTGGAACAGGCCAATGGTTAAATGCCCAAACTTGTGACTTCGTGAGTATCGTCGAGACGCTCACTGGCACATATGGTAGTAGGTTCTGGATGTACGACGTAATACACTGTAACAGTCGTCGAGGAATGTAAACGATTTATGATACTCATCTGTCGCCCCCGGAAGTGTTTGCAGCATAGACTCCATCACAAGGCCAGCCAAGGCAAAAGTCACAGAGAGACAAATGATACATGTCATAAATAGAACACTGAAAACGAAGCATATTGCATAGGTGAAGTCAATTCCCGAACTGTCCAATGCAAACCATCACACTCCAAACGTCTACCTAGAGTCTCGCTCCCCTTAGACCCCACGCAGTTCAAGTCAAACTGCCTCTGGATCATCCAGATCTCCCTCGACCTGACTCTCCCCCTGCCTCAGATCAACATCTGCGAACGCAATCGTAGATATGAGGGTGTTGCCAGTGGCTGTGGGTTGTGTCTGTACACTGAATCCGGTGTCAATACTCCCTATATGGCCACAGGTACGACAATCATACAGCTCTCGGACACTGATGATGAACCGAGGCATTAATGGGGCTATGGTTGCAAAAGCAATCAATTCCATCAGGGGTTTTGCAGAGCCACTCATTGCAATTTCATAATCAATGATGATGATGATGCTGAAATATACATTCCTAGAAGGTCAGGGTGATATTAGCTATTGCTTGAGCTCATGAGGATAAAGTGACTGGACAACATGACTATAACAATGAAGAGGACATACACAATGAAATAAAGTATTCCATCTCCCATGAGTCTTTGCATGTACTGGTTGATTTGCCACTGCTTAGTTGCCTTGTACATGGCAACTAACTCCTTCAAAGTTTGAATGACTGCAAGAAGCAGGAGGATAGCATTGAGAACAAATCGCAGGATTCCATCAACTAAGTGGACTGATGTCAGAAGTGCACCATTAATGGATGTTATGGCACAAGCAGAGGAATTGATGACTAAAAAAACTGTAACTAAAGGTCCAAGGGAGAGTGGAAAGGGCATGAGATCATAGAAATGAATGTAGTTTTTGAAACATACCTGAGGAATATATATTTGGACGAGAAAAGACAGCTGTGAAGCAGAGGGAAAGAATCACCTGTACCACATAAATGGACAGCAAGAAATAAAGGATTCTCTTGGATTGACCCCACATTGCATAGACCCTTAGAATCATCACCACTGTAATTGAAGGTATAATAATGGAATCAAGTTAAAGATACTATAACTCACAATCAGCAGCAGCAAGGAATATTGGAAATTCCCAGGTATATATCTGATTGATTATAATACCTTTAGAATATCAATGCCTCAGAACATTCTTATAAAGGAGGGTGAGATGATCTGCTTACACCTATGAAACCATTATGATCAGGCTTGACAATCAGAATTCAGAAGCACATCTGCCAAAAAAAGGTTGTCAATAATATATATAGCAGATTCAAAGCAGAAAGGCTCACTTTCATAGAACCAGGCATAAAGGTAGTACCAACTTGGAAATATATCTAATCAGTCTGATCAACATC
This sequence comes from Brasilioporus rufonigricans, assembly GCA_038089195.1. Lineage (NCBI taxonomy): Eukaryota > Fungi > Basidiomycota > Agaricomycetes > Boletales > Boletaceae > Brasilioporus > Brasilioporus rufonigricans. Next base: position 12,985 of record JBBPKJ010000826.1, on the reverse strand, counting down.
TGTTACACTTGACCTGGGTAGGACCAAGTGTAGTCCTATAGGGGTCTGATGGTTTGCAGAAGTAAGGTCTGGTGACTTTCAGAGGGTGTTACTGGGATAAGATCAGATAACCTTCAGAGGATGTTGCTGGGGTAAGGTCAGGTGACCTTTCAAAGGGTGTTTGCCGAGATAAGGTCAGGTGACCTTCAAGGAGCTGCTTGATAAGCTGTCAGAGGTTTTGGCAGATGGTGACAAAGATTCCTCCTAATGGAGGCAGAGAGCTACCAAGGTAGCAACCAGAGGTGTGGAGTGGTTACCACTAGAGACTTCCCACTTAAGGGTAAGGGGAGGAGCTGCCCACTTAAGGGTGAGGGAAAGAGGTGGATTGCTGATAGTACAGAAGGTACAGGAGAATACAGGAAGATCAAGAGTAAGGAACTACTACTGAGGTTGTGGAGGTTTATATAGTACTAGGGCTGCTCTAGGGCAGGTGTAGGAAAGGTGTAAGTAAGTGACTAAAAGTAGAGAACAATAGAGTCCAAAAGAAGAGAACAATAGAAAGCTAAAGATAATTGTGATGGCATTGGATGGTGAGTAAAAGGAGATGAGTAAGGGCTGATGGTGTTATGTTTTCTTTCCTCTCTACTCTTTTTCCTACACTTTGACATTTACCTTAGTCAGGTCTCCAGTTTGACCCAACTGGACAACACTTCTTTTCTTTCTTTCTTGACTCATCTCTGATGTGTCATAATTGGCTGACCTTCTTTCAGACTTCTCTCAGCTGATTACTCTTTTACCTTTAGTCATCATGTGATGCCATCAGCTCTTACTCATCCCACCTTACTCATCATCCTATGCCATCACACTTATCTTTAGCTTTCTATTGTTCTCTTCTTTTGGACTTCATTGTTCCCTACTTTTGGTCACTTACTTACACCTTTCCTATGTCTGCCCTAGAGCAGCCCTAGTACTATATAAACCTCTGTGACCTCAGTAGTAGTTCCTCACTCTTGATCTTCCTGTATCTTCCTCCTCTCATCACTGCTACAACCAATACCACCTCTGCTTTCTCTTCTCCCTCTCCTCAATCCTTAAGTGGGCAGTTCAACCCTTAAGTGGGAAGTCTCCTGGTCACTACCCTAGTAGCTCTTGGCCTCCAATAGGGGGAATCTCTGTCAGCATCTGCTGAAACTTTTGACAGCTTATTAAGCAATCCTTGAAGGTCATCTGACCTTATCCTCAGCAATATCCTTGAAGATCATCTGACCTTATCTTAGCAAACCCTCGATCCTCAACAGGACTACACTTGATCCTACCTGGATCAAGCATAACAAAAGATCAAGAGTCTTTTCTCAGTGAGTACCCATTGCTGATATCTCTTACTAACTACTTCTTGAAGTCCAAGACATGGTGCCTTTTCATGAGTGCCCCCTTGGCATCCCTTTAGCGCAACATCTTTGCAGACCAGCCCTAAATCCCAACATCTGGGGCAGATGAGCTCAGACACCTCCCCCTGCCAAATCTACTTTGGAACCACCCACAGATCCAGCATCTCCTTCAGATTCAGATGAGGAACTCTCCTCAACCACCCAACAAAACTCTGCTCAGGCTCTAAGCCAACAACTCTCTGGGCTCACCATTCCTGTGCAAACCCCTTCCCCAAACCCATTGACTGCTCTTCCACCACCCTTTTGGATTGGAGCATACACAGCACCCCATTTTACTCCACAACAAATGACCCCCACAATGTCCTCTTCAAAATCTACTGAACTCTGGCTTGCCACCCCACCAAATTATGATGGTTTCCCAGAAAAAGCCCAAAGCTGGCTCAACTCAATCTCTTTATATCTTCTCATCAACAAGGACATCTACAATTCTGACAATAAGAAAGTAGGCTTTGCCTTGTCCTTCATGAGAGAGAAAGCCACTGCTATCTGGGCAGAAAACTTCCAATGAAAAGCACTTTCTGGGACCAACCCAAGCCTTGGAACATTCAAAGACTTCAAAGACCTCTTTGAGAAAACATTCAAAACACATGATGTAGTTGGCAGATCACTCAACTGGCTTTGAACTCAAAGGATCTTGGTCTATAGGGACAAGGAAGGCTTCACCACTTACTCTCCCTCACTTGAACAATATGCAGCAGATTTCCAGAACCATGCCATCCTATCAAATACAGTTGAGGACCATGTTCTCATTGACTTCTTTAGCACTGGAATTCCTACCCAGCTCACCAACCATATAATGGCCATGGAAAAGGTATCCACCAACATAACCTTGTGGTATGAAAAGGCTGCTGCATTCTACTCCCAACTCAAGCAATCTGAAGCTATCCAGATGGCTAATCGATGTCCTCAGAGGCAAACCTACTACAGACCCCCACCCCTCCAACCAAAACTCCAGGATTCCAATGCCATGGACATTGATGCTGTTACTATGAAATGGCCTAAGAAACTCACCAATGAAGAAAGGGACATATTACTCCAGAATGCAAAGTTCAGTTCATCACCAAAGCTCTGCAGAAGGTCCAAACAACTAAACAACCAACTGCATCTATTCAGGAAATCAATGATGTCCTGGACTTGGTCACTTTCAATGATGATGATGAATCAACTGTGGCAACCATCCACTGGGATTTTTAGAAAGGGGACCTGATTCTATGCAGCAACCCCCTAGACACATACATGCTGTAAAAACAATCTCCTTGAAATCAATGATCTTCCCTCTTCAAATCATTGAACCATTGTGTATCCTCAAAACCATGGAAACCCAAGTTCTTCTTGACTCTGGAGCCAACCTCAATTGTATTGACTGGCAATTTGCCCACAAGCACAAACTACAACTCACCCAACTTGAACAACCCCTACCAATATGAAATGTGGACAGATCCTCCAACAAAACATGAGAAATATTCTTTTATTGCAGATTATTCACCAACATTGATGGGATCACTCAGGAATCCCTATTCCATGTTATGCATTGCAGATCTCAGAACCTCATCCTGGGAATGCTGTGATTTCGAAAGACCAATCCAACCATCAACTGGGAAACTCAAGTCTTGACCATTGATGAATCAAAAGACAAGTCCAAAACTCTTTTGAAACAACATGGCAGCAAGGTTACTGAACACTGCAAAATACTCATCAACCTGAAATTAATAAAGGCAAGACCTCTGCGACACACCATGGTCAACACTGTTTCAGATGGACGACTCCTTGATTACCTTCAACATGAGGAACCTTCTGACTTTTGCAAAAAGGCCAGAGCACAAGCCAACACTTTCAGGATAGCATGCTGCAGATCTAGGTTTCTCCTCCTTGGCACACCAAGACTTTGTCAACCAAGTCAATATCTCCACCCAGTTGAATATCAAAGCCCAAGCTGGCAAGCCTACACCTATGCTGCCCCTGGAATACTCAAAATTCACCAAGGTATTTGCCAAAGAAGCAACCAACCACCTACCACTGTCAAGGCTGTATGACCACAAAATCAACCTTGATGAATCCTTTGTGTCCAAGGTAGAAAAAGTTTACCTGCTGTCCACTGACAAACAAAAGGCCACCAAAGACTTCCTTGAGGAAAACCTCAACTCTGGGAAAATTCAACCCTCCAATTCTCCACAAGCCTCACCCTTCTTCTTCATAAAAAAGAAAGATGACAAACTCTACCCCTGTCAAGACTATTGATATGTCAATGAACATACCATCCAAGACATGTATCCACTACCCCTCATCTCTGACCTCATGGACAAAATCAAGGACACCAAGGTATACACAAAATTTGATATATGATGGGGATACAACAACATTAGGATCAAGGATGGTCATCCATGGAAAGTAGCCTTCATCACTCATAAGGGCCTCTTTGAGCCCATGGTAATGTTCTTCAGGCTAACTAACTCTCCACCTACCTTTCAAAGGTTCAAGAATAACTCATTCTGAGATCTCATTGCCAAAGGATGGCTGGTCATCTACATGGACAATCTTCTAATCTTCTCTCCAGATGAGGCCACCCACACTGAACACACCAAAATGGTTCTTCAATGAATGGAGGAGTTAGACCTCCACCTGAAACTGGAAAAATGCACTTTCACTACTAACCAGGTCAAATATCTAGGAATGATCCTCAAACCAGGCCAGCTAGCCATGGACCCAGTCAAACTAGATGGGATTGCATCCTGGCCCACACCTACCAAAGTCAAAGAAGTCTGGTCTTTTCTTGGGTTCACTAACTTCTATAGGAAATTCATCCCAAATTATTCCATCATTGCTCAACCCCTTATCAACCTCACCAAACAATCCAACTCCTGGCATTGGTTGCCTGATTGCCAAGGCACCTTCAATAAACTGAAAGAACTTTTCCTGTCAAAACTGGTACTCCTCCTCTCCAACCTCTCTAGACCTTTTGCCATCACCACTGACACCTCCACCTTCACATCTGGTGCCATACTCATGCAAACTGATGCTAATGGAGACTGGCACCCCTGCTCCTATCTGTCTCAGTCCTTTCTCCTGCAGAATGAAACTATGATATTTTTGACAGAGAACTCCTCGCCATCATCTACACACTCAAAGCATGGTGACATTACCTTCATGGGGCAATCATCCCAATATAAGTATTCACTGATCATAAGAACCTCACCTTCTTCAAAACTCCCCAACAGCTCAATAGGAGACAAGCCAGGTGGCTCCTAGACCTGGCCAACTTCGACATCCAACTACATCATGTCCCTGGTAAATTCCTCACTGGGCCAGATGCCTTATCCTGCCAATCTGACCTTCAACCTACTGACCCCAACAACCTAGGAACAACCCTTGTTTTCCCTGATATCTTCATCAATGTTGTTGATACCACTCTCCACAACCACATTGCTAAGTTTTCAAAGGATGATCCTCTTGTTCTGCAGAAACTTCATCTCCAACAAGAGAGTATCCCTGCAGCCCTCTGATTTTGTATGGCTGACTTTCAACTTACAAACAGGGTCTTCACCTACAAAGGACATGTGTATGTACCCCCCAATGAAGAACTCTGCCAATCCATCCTCCATTGGTATCACAACCATGAACTTGCTGGGCACCCTGGCATCCTCAAAATGTGTCAACTCCTTGCCACAAAATTCTGGTGGCCCGGTCTTGCCATTTATATCCACAACTATGTCTTAGGCTGTGCTACCTGCCAGCAGAACAAGACCAACACCCACCCTACCACTCCTTCTCTATCCCTGATTCCATCCATGGCCTTGTGACCTTTTTAACAACTTTCATGCAACCTCATCACTGATCTCCCAGTCTCTGATGGATTTGACTCTCTTTTGGTCATGGTAGACCATGGCCTTATGAAGGGGGTAATTTTATGCCCAACCAAGAAAACTGTTACTGCCAAAGGGATCACTCATCTCTTTTTTCACAAAGTATACTCTAGGTTTGGCCTCTATAACAAAATCATATCCAACTGAGGCCCACAATTTGCCTCACAATTTGCCAGAGAACTTGGCAAGATCCTTGGCTACAACCTATCCCTTTCCACTGCCTACCATCCCCAATCTGACAGTGAAACTGAACATGTCAACCAAGAAATTGAGACCTACCTATGGATCTTTGCAGGAAATGAACCAACCTCCTGGTCTCAAAAACTCTCCCATGCCAAGTTTGTACACAATTGCTGCCCCCATTCTGTCACAAACAAATCACCATTCTACCTTATGATGGGATATGAACCTCAAACTCTTCCATCAGTCCTCTCTCCATCTAATCTCCCTTCCATCAATGCCTGCCTTAAAGAACTAACTGCAGCTAGGTCAGAGGCCATTGTAGCACATGAGCTGGCCAGACAAGTCATGAAAGCTTACATCGCAAGAACCTACACCCCTTTTAAAAAAGGACAAAAAGTATGGCTTGAAGCCTGGAACCTCACACAAGCCATAGCCAACCCAAAATTTGCCCCCAAGCAAGAAGGTCCTTTTGAAGTTACAAAAGTCTTATTGCCCATCACATTTCAACTCTGCCTCCTGAAGCACTGGAAAATCCACCCAGTCTTCCATGCCTCTCTCCTATCACCCTATCATGAAAATGCTGTCCATGGCCCAAACTTCTGAAGACCACCACCTGATCTTATCTCTGGCAAAGAAGAATTTGAAGTCAAAAAGATATTAAAACATCATGGAACCCCAAAGTCCCACCTATTCCTCATCTGATGGAAGGAATATCTGCCTGAAGACAACTCATGGAAACCAGAATGGAACTTAAAACATTCCAGTGCCACCCTAAATGATTATAAAAGATGCCACTCATCTATCTTTTCCCCTCAGACTCAAACCACCACCACCTGCAAAAGAAATGTCTAACATGTCCAACCTCCATGAACCCTCCTTGATCTCTTCTGTTTCCTCCATCTCCAACTCTATCAAACCTATCCATGTTGCCAACATCCCTTCCTCTCCTACCCAACCATCCATTGAAACTGTAGACATTCCCCTCCATAGACTCCATGCCTGTAATGGAGAACCCACTGAAGAATACACTATGCTGGTGCAAGATTTCATCAATGATCCTCATCTCACTGTTCCCATTTCCACTTCTTTAAACCCTTCCTCTTCCCTTTTTGCCCTGTACAGGGCTCTTTTACAGTTAGAAGGACTTTGCATCTTTACTCCTCAAGAAAATTCCTGCACCCCTGTGGCCCTCATTTGAAATGTCCTCTTAAACATCCACCACAATCTGTCCTGCTATCTTCACCAGATGGCCTATCAACTTGAATTTGGAGAATTCTTGAAGGACCTCAACAGGTACCTTTGTGAGCTTGAAACAGCCAACCACACCCCTGTTGCCTTTCCTCTCGGCCCTGCTATCCGAACCACCCCTTCTACATCCTCTTCCCCTCTCAACCCAGCAGAATTGCTGGTCTTCAATTGAATCAACAACATCTGGACTGGTGCATGTGGCAATTGCCCCCTCACCATCAATGTGTAACATTGAGAGCACTTCTATGCTTGAGACTATAATTTCCTGGTCTTTGGAAGGTACTCACGAAGAGACACAATGTCCAAAGAACACCACACAAGAGGATGAGACGCTAGGAGCACAGTAGTGCATTTGATAAATGTAGAACTACCTAAAGTACATGGAGGTGATCCTTTGGATCTTTATAGTACTACTTTAGAGTGGAGATTCAAGAGGAATAAACAAGGAACAACCACTGCATGGACCAAGTAACTAAAAAAAGTCAATCAAGCTAGAACGTTGGACTCGAACCAACAAAGATAAGGCTTGACGACTATGGAAAGATCAGAATACACAACGTATGAGAGAACATTGTAGGAGGGTTAGTCCAAGTATAAGACAATCAGAAGAGAGGGGTCAAGAGGATGTTGTCCACATAGAATATGACTAGGAAGGAGTCATAAGAAGTGTAAGTGAAGGGGAATGCGTGGTTATGACAAAAGGAAATAATGAATGTATCACGATGTACGAGGGAAATTGTAACATTACCCCCTAAGTAGCCTTGAGCCACTGGTGAAAGTTCACTAATCTTGTTCCGCTCCATCCTCTGGGTTGGGAGAAAGTTCCTCAAGGATAGTAGGGTCCCAGATAATGCAATCGTCCACAGAGTGTCCCAAGCGGTTGCAGTTGCCACAATGTTGGTGGGGGCAGTATCGATCACTGTGTCCCCAGCGGAGACAAAAGGGACATTGACTTCGGAGACAGGATGTAGGTGGATGTCCAGGTGCAGGGGTATGGCAATGGGGGCAGGTGTACAATGGACAGTCGACCTTCCAATGTCCTCATTGGTGACAGAGGTGGCATTCGTCATTGGTTTTGTCAAGGGGGAAGGGACGGCTTCAGACTGGGATAGTCTGGAAGGAGGAGGAGAGTACGTTGCCATGAATGGTTTTCCAATGGATGACGAGGTGACCTGGATGGTCTGGAGAGGGGATGTCTAGGGGGACAGCCAAGGTGGGGTCTGGGGAGGGAGTCGAGAGGTGTTCGATGAGTGGAGGATGAGGAAGTGGAGATGGCGAGGTGGGTACACTGGCTAAGGGTCGGGTAGAAATAAGGTCATGTTCTTGGTAGGTAGAATGTTCATCCTCGGTGAGGATGTTAAATATAGGGAGAAGAATGGTGGTGAGTTGAGGGAAGGGGTAGGTAGAGTGGCTATAAATTGATCAAAATCTAAGTCATGTAATAAGTCCAGTGCAGTGATCAGAGAAAGGGAAAGGGTGGTAGTCAGGGATATATCCCAGGTATTGTCTACAAATGGGGGTTTCATAGAAATGTATATATTATAGGCTTGGCAGGTGGTGTGGTAAAGACATATAGCAGAGAGGAGAGAGATCTGATCAGCGAAGGAGGGTAGGTGTTCGATGTCGTACATGACACATGTGTTTTCCAGGATTCGGGCATAAAGGATGCAGCGAGGTAGTTCTGGGAGGAGGGATGCTTGGATGGAAAGTGACAGGAGGCTAGATCAAGACATAGTTTCAAGCTATGTATACCTCGACGACTGTGGTGGTGGGAGTAAATTGCAAGAAGAGCTGAGGATATGAAGAGTAAAGAGGTGCAGATGAGGGCAAAGAGGATCCAGAAGGGAGTAGGGAAACGGCTCATTATTTTTTCAGGGATAACTTATACTCATCTAATAAGTCTCTGACGTTGGTAAGGTTCGACTCAGGTTCCCAAGTGTTCTCCAAAGGGGCGTAACCTTTCCATTTGATGAGATATTTTTGCCTGGTTTCTATCCCACAGTGAGAGATGATGGCTTCTACTTCATATTGCTCTTCATCATTAATGATCTCAGGGGGAGGTGAAGGAAAGTTCAGTCCATGTTCTGGGGTGGTTCAATAGGAGGAGAGTTTAGATGGATGGAACACATCATGGCATTTCCAGGAAGGAGGTAGTTTGAAACGGAATGCAAGGTTGGAAAGGACTTGGGTGATTTTGAAGGGTCCTACTCTTTTTGGGAGGAGCCTCTTTGATGGGGATGGGAATTGGAGATTGGTGGCTTTCAACCAAACCTTGTCACCAACTTTCCAGGGGTGGAAGGTGGAGGAGATGCGCTCTTTCATTAATTGTTGGGTTTTCTGATGTGCCACCAGAGCTTCTTCTTGTGCCTTGGAGATGATGGATAAGTGGGTTTCTAAGGCGGGGATAAAAGTTTTTCCAAGGGGGGGGTAAGAATGTGGTTGATAGCCCATCATGAGCGTGAAAGGCGATTGGTGGGTGGATGAGTGGATGGCAGAGTTGTGGGAGAACTCAGCTAGTGGAAGCAGATCTTTCCATTGTTGGGGTTTTCCTTGACAGAAAATGCGGAGATAGGTCTCCAGTTCTTTGTTGACCCATTCAGTTTTGCTATCAGTTTGGGGATGGTATGCGGAGGAGAGTTTTAGGTTGTAAGAGAGGATGCGGGCAAGTTCTCTGGCAAACACAGATGCGAATTGGGGGCCTCTGTCTGAGATACAGACATCGTGTAGGCCAAATCTAGGGAAGATATGTCTAAAAAAGAGGTCTGCTACTCCAGCAGCATCGATATTTTTTGAGCATGGTAGGAAAATTACCCCCTTCATAAGGCCATGGTTGACCACGACCAACACAGAATCCAAGCCTTGGACGGGGGGAAGGCCAGAAATCAGATCCATAGAGATCTGCTGGAAGGGGCAGGTGGTAGAGGAGGGTAGAGGTGAAAGTGGAGGGACGGTGGGATGGGTATTGACTTTATTGGCCTGGCAGATGGCACATCCAGTGATGTAGCGATGGATATAGGTGCCCATGCCAGGCAACCAGTAGTTCTGTTGGAGCTGTTGCTGGGTGTGGAAGACTCCCTCGTGGCCACTAGCAGGGGAGGAGTGGAGGGAAGAGACAAGGTCATGCCAAGCAGCATCAGGAACGTAAAGGCGATTTTTGAAGTATAAGTTCTGGCCATCGTAGAGCCAGTCGGAGGGGAGAGAATTTCAGAATAAGTGCATGTTTTCGGCAGCCATGTCGAGGGCCTGTTTGACAAGGGGGTCAGAAGTGGAGGAACAGGCTAGTTTAGACTGGAGGGACGTATCAAGGGCATGGATGACCACATGTTCAGGGAGGATTGCTACTTTGCAGTTGTCGAGGGAGGTGTCTACCTCATCTTTTCGAGACAAGGCATCTGCTGGGACCATTTTGGAACCAGGAGTAATGTCCCAGACAATGTCCAAGTCCTGTAGGAAGATACTCCATCGTGCTTGTTGGCAAGAGAGCTTCTGGGGGGCCCGGATGTAAGATAGATTTTTGTGGTCGGTGATAATGGTAACTGGATGACCAGTACCTCAGAGATAGTGTCGCCATTCGTCCAGGGCGAGGATGGTGGCAAGGAGCTCTCGGTCGTAGATGTCATAGTTTCATTCAGCAGAGCCTAGGGTTTTAGAAAAGTATGCACAGGGGTAGAGATTGCCATTGGCATCCAGCTGCATCAATACAGCACCCACTGCTGTGAGCGAAGTGTCAGACATGAGGGTAAACGGTTTTGAGACATCAGGGAGGAGAAGGACAGGGGCAGCGGTGAAGATCTTCTGGAGAGATTGGAAGGTAGATTCTTGGTCAGGGCCCCAAAGCCAGGGTTGTCTGGCAGTGGTCAGGAGATGAAGAGGGGCAGCAACGTTGGAGAAGTTAGGGATAAACTTGTGATAGAAGTTGCAGAAACCTATAAAGGACCGAACTCCTTTTACATTGGAGGGGGGGTTCCACTTTGTTATGGCAGAGAGTTTGACAGGGTCCATCTTGGCACTGCCGCTGCCAACAATCATCCCTAAGTATTCTACTTCAGGGACATCGAAAGTGCACTTGGAGAGTTTCAGGGAAAGGTGGAGGTCATGGAGGTGTTCTAAGACCTTCTTAGTGTGGTCATGGTGGGTGGTGAGGTCGGAAGAATGGATAAGTATGTCATCCATATAAATTACTAACCATCCTTCTGCTATCAGGTCATGGAAGGAGTGATTCATAAAGGCTTGGAAAGTTGCTGGAGAATTACAGAGTCCAAAGAACATAACAGTGGGTTCGAATAGTCCAAGGGGGGTGATAAAGGCCGCTTTCCACGTGTCTTCAGGGCGGATGCGGATATTGTTGTAACCCCATTGAACATCAAACTTAGTGAAGAGGGTCAAGTCCTTCAGTTTATCGACTCGGTCAGAGATGAGGGGTAAGGGGTACGCGTTTTTGACTGTATGTTCGTTTAGGTAGCGATAGTCCTGGCAGGGATGAAGGGAGCCATCTTTCTTTGGAATGAAGAAGAAGGGAGACGCTTGGGGGGACTTGGAAGGTACAATACGACCAGTTTTCAAATGTTCTTCAACGAACATCTTACAGGCTTCCTGTTCCTGGGGGTTAAGGGGATAGGTTTTGGCAACTTGAGGGGCAAAAGAGTTCTTCAACTCGATGGCATGGTCAAAGGGACGTGGGGGTGGTAGGAGGTCATGTGTCTTTTCTGCGAAAACGTCTGCGAAAGATGAGAAGACAGCTGGGAGGGGTTTCTGGTCTTTCTTGGCTTGGCTAGCGATTTTGGTAGAGAGAGTTGTTTTGCAGATGGATTCCCTGGTTAGCCAGGCCTCTCTCTTCTTTAGTCTAGAGGCGATCTTTTTATCTGGATCAGCTCCTAGCCATCGCATCAGATATCTGGTGGGGGTGGTGTCGAACGTCTTTTGACTAGGGCGAGAGGGATCAGGGAGGGAAAGCATCCCAGAGGTCCAATTGATCTTTGGGTTATGGGAGCGTAGCCAGGGCATTCCTAAGATCACTTGAGAACGTCCACAACCTATGACCATCAGGTCAAGTGTTTCCTCATGATCTGGGAAGGAAAGGCAGGTGGAAGTTTTATTCTTGATGGACCCCAATTGATTCTCGGTTCCATCTACATTGTATGCTTTTATTGGTCTGGGGAGGGGTTGAGTTGGTAGGGCAAGTCGTTGGACTAAGGTCTGATTGATGAAATTTCCAGTTGCTCTGCAATCGATAAGGACAGAGGTGTCGACAGTTTTTGCTCCATGGAAAATAGTCAATCGAACTCAAATTGTATTTCCAGATGGTTCAGCTAAAAGTACAGGAGCTATGATATGAGAAAGGGGAGACGTCGAGGCATTCTTCCTATTCAAAAATCCTCATCAGCTAAGATGATAGACTGGACTTCTTCGGTAGGTTCTTCTTCTGCTTTGTTGAAGCAGGCATGGAGGACTTGCAAAATCTGTTGGGGGTCCTTTCCCTTAGCCTTTAAGCTGCGTATATACTGTGCGAGCTCAGAGGGTTGGGAAGTTTTGACGGTTTGGATTCTGGAGGTGGATGGGGAGGAGGGGTAAGGTCTTCCTTGAGGTTGGTTCTGGCGGTTGGGATGGTTATGGGTGGAACATCCTACTTTCTTACAAATGAAACAGAGCTGATCGCATAAGCAGCATGCCTTTTCTACAGGAGATAGATTGAGGGCATCTATGTCCATGGCATTGGGGTCTCTGGTATGGGTAGGAGTACGGAAGGGGAAGGAACGGTCACCTCCCTTCAGAAAGTTGTTGTCCATTTCGAGATGTTTGGTGAACTTCTTCACATCCTTGACCCACTTATTGTAAGTATCAGGGAGGGTCATTTGGGAGAAGATGAGGCAGCGAAGAGGGGGGTACAGTCCTCTGGCAAATTTCTGGCAAATGATTTCTTTATCCTCAAGGTGAGCACGAAGAACTGCTGTGGAAAAACCCTGGACGTAGTCCTGGAGTTTATACTCATCAATGATCCAAGAGTCTTTCTCGTTTCGGACCACTTCTTGTCGAAGTGTGTCAAGGGTCTGTCTAGCTGTTCCCTCAACATCATAGAGGACAAAAATGGAACTGAAGTCTTCGACTACTTTATCGAAGGTCTTGTCTTCCTTCTTAGTGGCAGGGTCTTGCATCAAGTGGTACCATTTTCAGCAAAGTGGACGCCAGCCCCTCCTCCCATTTTGTTGAGGAGGGTGTAGATTTTTGGGGGGTCCGACGAGAAGATGGTGTCGTTGGCCTCAAAGTGGC
>JBBPKJ010000825.1:0-16195 GCA_038089195.1 Brasilioporus rufonigricans | reverse complement strand
ACCAAGCAAGGTGGTTGCTTGACCTAGCAGATTTTGACCTTCAATTGCACCATGTCCCTGGAAAATCCCTTGTGGAACCAGATGCCCTCTCTTGTTGCCCCAATCTTCTTCCCAATGAACTAGACAATGAGGGTGCTACCCTCCTTCCTGCCTCTTATTTTATCAACACCATTGACACTGCACTCCACTCACATATCTCAAAGTTCTTGGAAAATGATCCACTCATCCTCCAAAAACTCTACCAGATAAACAACGATATACCAGTTGCCCTCTGCTCTTGATTGGCAGACTTTCAACTAACTGGCAACGTCCTCACTTATCAAGGGTGCATTTATGTGCCACCTGAGGAGGACCTCCACTGCTCCATTCTTCACAGATGCCATGACCACAAATCAGCAGGTCATCTGGGATACTTGAAGACTAGACAACTTGTTTTAGCAGAATTTTGGTGGCCTGGTCTTGCTATCTATGTCAAAAATTACATTGATGGTTGTGCCATTTGCCAGCAAAACAAGGCTAACATGCACCCCACTTGTCCGCCCATCACCCTGATTCCCTTGTCTGCCTCTCACCCATTCCAACAGATCTCCTGTGATCTAATCATGGACCTGCCCTTTTCTGCTGGCTTTGATTTCCTGTTGGTCATGGTTGACCACAGGCTTACTAAGGGGGTAATTTTATGCCCCACCAAGAAAACAATCACCGCAAAAGGGATTGCTGCCCTGTTCATCCTAAAGGTATATTCTCACTTTGGATTATATGACAAAATAATATCAGACTGAGGTCTACAATTCACATCCACCTTCTCCAAAGAACTAGGAAAGCTCCTCAAGTATGATCTAGCCCTTTCCACCGCCTACCACCCTCAAACAGATGGAGAGACTGAGAGAGTCAACCAAGAGGTTGAAACTTATTTACGAATCTTTTGTGGAGCAAATCCAACCATGTGGACTGAACTCATTCCCCACACTGAATTTGCGCACAACCACCACCCTCATTCTGTCACACACCAATTCCCTTTTTACCTTATGATGGGATATGAGTCCAGAGCACTCCCTTCTGTCCTAGCCACTTCTGACCTCCTGGCTGTGGAAACCAGGATCAAAAACATTATGGTGGCCAGAAATGAAGCACTTGCTGCCCATGACCTAGCCTGACAGGTCATGATTGCCTGAAACAGAAAAAAATATTCACCATTCAAGAAGAGAGATAAGGTGTGGTTAGAAGCCTGGAATTAAAGAGATTTGTAACCAATCCTAAATTTGCCCTGAAATGTGAAGGACCTTTTTCTGTTATTCAGGTTCTCTCTCCCATAACATTCAAACTCTGCCTTTCTAAAACATGGCAAATCCATCCTGTCTTCCACACTTCTCTCTTATCGCCCTATCATGAAAATAGTGTACATGGTCTGAACTTCCCAAAGCTGCCATCAGACCTAATAGAAGGTGAGGAAGAATTCAAAGTAGAACGGATATTAAAACATTGCAGACCCCCTAAATCCTGCCTCTTCCTGATCTGATGGAAAGGGTATCCACCGGAAGATGACCAATGGATCCCTGAACGGAACCTGAAACATTCAAATGCCGCTCTAAAAGACTATAAAAAGCAGCATCCCTTTGCCTTTCCTTCTCAGACTTGACCCACCATCTCTCCTAAACAAAATGTCTAATATGTCTAACCTCTATGCTTCCTCCTTCATCTCTACTGCCTTCTCTATCACTGACTCTACTGAACCAACTCACATCACCAACACCCCTTCCTCTCCCATTTGACCACCTGTTGAAGCTGTCGATGTACCCCTCCACAGCCTCACCAGCCGTGACGGTGATCTCACAGAAAAATATAGCATGCTCATCCAAGATTTTGTTAATGATCCTCACCTTACCATACCTATCTCTGCTTCTTTAGATCCATCCTCTCCCCTTTTTGCTCTCTATGGAACCCTTTTGCAGGTAGAATGACTTCACATCTTTACCCCTCAAGAAAACTCCTGTGCTCTTGTAGCCCTCATCCGCAATGTCCTTCTCAATGTCCACAATAACCTCGCCTGCTACCTTCATCAGATGGCTTACCAACTCGAGTTTGGAGAGTTCCTCAAGGACCTAGACAGATACTTTCAAGAACTTGGAGCAGTCAATCACACCCCAGTCACCTTTCCTCTTAGTCCTACTGTCCTCACTACTCCATTTGCATCTTCTTCACCCCTAGACCCAGCAGAATTGTTGGTCTTTGATCAGGTCAATGACGCCTGGACTGGTGCACATGGCAATTGCCCCCTCACCACCAATGACCCCATGTATAATCAGTGATGCTTTTAATGCAACCGACTCGGACACCAACATATCCAATGTCAATGGTACCAATGCCCCACTTGTCTGTGATTTGCTCCAGGTCATAACCAATACACTTGCGGTCTTTGCCACCCTCCTCTTTATTGCTCTCCTACTATCTTGCCCTCCTTTTCCAATTCCTCCAGGGCATCATGCTCCTCTCGTTCTGCCAGAATCTCTACTAGAGGATGACCTCCTCGCCACTCCACTCACATTCCTCCTCCATGCCCTACTGCCCCGCAACTGCCATCTCCATCCTTACTCTTGACAATGAAGATATCATGGATGAAGTCGGGTTAGCCAACATCACTGGCTCCCTGGGACATTACTCTTTAGACTTGTAAAACCCTCATTAGTGCTTCGGGACATAAACAGAGGATAATGTTATGTTTTGTTCCCCTGCTACACTTTTTCCTTCACTTTCACCTTAGTCTCGCCAAGTTCTTGGTTCGACTTGATCAAGTGACCTTTTCTTTTCTTTTCTTTTCTTTTCTTTCTTTGACTCATCTCCAATGTGGCCTAATCAGCCGATCTTTTTTCAGACTTCTCTTGGCTGATTACTCATATCCTGTTAGTCATCATGCGATGCCATCAGCTTTTACTTATACCCTCTTACTCATAACCCAATGCCATCGCACTCATCTTTAGTTCTCTATTGTTCTCTACTTTCAGTTGCTTACTTACACCTTTCCTGTGCCTGCCCTAGAGCAGCCTCACTTACTATATAAACCCCCGTGACCTCAGTAGTAGTTCCTTACTCTTATTCTTCCTGTACTTTTACGACAATCCACTCTTGCTTCCAAGACCTCTTGTTCCACTCTTAAGTGAGTAGCTAAGGGTACCCAGCCCCTTTCCTGGTGGTAGCCACTCCACATTCCAGTCCCAGTCCTCATTGCTACCTCAGTAGCTCCTTGTCTCTATTAAGGGGGAACCTCTGTTGGGCTATCAGCTCATCTTAGTCTCTCCGTTCTAAACCCAATAGGACTACACTAGCCCCTACCCAGGTCTAGCATAACAGGTCACAGTAAGGGCTGCATCAGCCATCTGGAAGAATGAATATATGTGGTATGGGTGAACAGAGTGTCCATACAATGGTAGGTATGTATGTGGGCAATGTGGTGTGTCAGGCCCTGCGCACACCAGTTGTTGACAGTGTGGGTCACAATCATGGCTGTGCATGTGCTTGCCAATTCCGACATTATTGCCATGCATCGACACAGCATCAAGCCATGAGCTGCAGCAGACTACCAGGTAGTCTGAACCTCACATACATCACTGAAGGTCAGGTTATCTAGTCCAAGTCATCAGCAACAACTTGGACTTTTTTGGGAGTCAAGATTACTGGCCAGGGTTGTATATGTATGGTGCTGGGCTCCATATAAAAACATCAGGGGCCCACTCAGCTTTCCATGAATGTGACCCATTGCCACAATATGATATATAGTGTAGGAATGGTGGTAAGTTGTGTTGCAAACCCAAACAAAGTCACAGATAGGTGCAGCATATCAAGGATTGTGTGTTGTAAAAGCATCATCACAATAGGATTGGAGTTGCAAAGATTTGACATGGAGCCATTGCATGAGCTGATCTACCATCTTTGTATTATGTACTCCTAGGACCAAATTTCTGGTAGGTGTAGACATTACAGCTGTTTTCAAAAGTCTGGAAAAGTAGAACCAAAAAGTCAATCATCAGGAGATGCCAGGGAGAGATCCCAAAAGCAGCCCTAGTAAATTTGTAGGCAGTAATTACCAATTGACTCCAGTACTTTTGCCTACACTAACATGTCATCTCCACTACCAGACAACAATCCTCAACAGCTCAAATACTCAGTTTCACTGACTGTCTATTCAAAAGTCAAGAAGATATCTAGCAAGGGAAAGGGCTCATCAAAGGAAGAAAAGTTGATGAAGATGAAGGAGGTCCTTTTTGCCCCCAGCCCTACTACCTCTAACTACATTAACTTCTTGCAATGCATGCTGGCCAAGCATGTGTTGAAATTGGCAAGTGCATGCACAGCCATGATCACAACCTGTGCTGTCAAGGACCAGTGTATGCAAGGCCCAACACACCACATTGCCCACATACCTACCATCATATGGACTTTCTATTCACCCATGATAGCCCTTACTTGTGACCCTTTATCCCTTGTCAGACACAGTAGTGATTTTCATATATAGTTTGTACTGTTCATGTTGGAACACCTCAGTCCATTGTACTGCATGTGACTGAGGTGAGCTTTTCATACTGTAGATGTTATTTACTCAAGCTGACTGTATGTAGAATGCTGTCCCTCAATAGGTAAATACCCAATATAGTCTGTTGTAATGCATGTGACTGAGAATGCTGTCTTTTGATAGCTGCATGCCATATCTAGTGCATATTTCTACAGCATGGTCTTGATGCCTACATTGTTACTCCCAGAAAACACTTCCCCTTCAAGTATTTCCTGCCAAAAGTGAAAGGGTGCAGTGAGTTTTTTTCCCTGCTAATGCTGCTGCTCATGTTCTATCAGGCAATGGGCAGCTGATGCAATTGACATTGACAATATTAATAACTACAAGGAAATGGCAAACAAGATGGCTGAGGAGAATCCAGCACTCATTAGAATACTAATTGACATGCAACAAATTGAGAAGCTACCTCAGACCATTGTTAGACTGTAGGATACTTGTAGTCACTATTGTATTAGATAGGTAATGTAGTACTAACCTGCAGGATACTTGTAGTCACTAAATATCCTAAGGTAGCTACTAGTCCGATGTAACTATCAGCTTATGTAAGCTAAAGTGCGTATGTAATCAGTAATTCCAACAACCATAATCACCAAGAGTTCTAGAAGTGACAACAATAAGTTAGACATGTTTGACTTCAGTGACAAGGTTTTTTTTGTTTTTCCATCACTATGGCATTGTAGCTGATGTCCAAACTATACAAGGACTTGTATCATCTGCTACCACCAAGAAGACTAACCTTGAGGAATGGCTTGGTTGATGGCACTTGAAACTTGAAAAAGCACACAAGAATGAGGATGACAAAGGCTTTACATATGTTGGCCCCCTTGATTCAATCTCCCTTACACCTGCTATGATTTGTGACTGGTGTCTAGCCTTGGTACATGTCTACTAGATAGTAATACCAAATTGTGAGCTAATATATAACTACTAGAAGGATGGTCAAGCAACAATAGCCATTCCACCCAATATCAACTCTTTCAACACTACCAACAAGGTGCCACTTCTCCACCCAGCATGCAAAGCCACAGCCCTAGCTCAACCAGCAGCCCTGGATCTCAGTGGTCTTACATTAGCTATGACATTGGCCATCTTACTCTGTACTCTCACTCAATTTGACTCTGGTAGTTTCATGCAATCTCCCATGTCCCCTGTTGTCCCAGACCCAGTTTCTGGTACTACTTCCACTACTATCTTGCAAGTCCCACAAACACCCACTCAGCAGGCACCAGCTAAGGATTCCAGTCTGGCATCTCCACTAATTCCTTTACCTACCCAACTTGGACATTTCCTAGCATACACCAAGACAAATCTTGGTGTCTGTGATGCCATTGATCATAAATTCAAGATGGAAATCCATGGAATCAGTCCTGATATCCTTCTTGACATTAGTGATGAGCTGCTCACTGAAATTGGTATTTCTGCTGGTAATATCCTTCGTTTCAAGAGGGATAGCAGGGTATGGTGGAATGGGTCCCATGCAAGGAAGCAGAAACAGAGCAATGCCAATAACACATCATCTTCTGGTTCCCCTGAAAGTCTTAGAGTGTATTATAGAAAGAAATTCCATGGTGGTGAAGGCTGTCATTTCAAGGGCCTTCCAATGCAACCAGGCAGTGACCCTGATTTGTCAGCTGGGCAAGATCACAACTTAGAGTACCACTGCAAGATACTCAAACAATGGCTTCCAGTTCTCCTAGGTTATGTAGTAATCAAGGACAAGGACAAGAATGAGAATTGTTATGGTCATCCATCTTCTTCATGGACTCTTTCTTATTTCTTTTCAACATAATCATCTTGTCCTGTTTTCTCACACTAGTTTCTTTTCATTCTTGGCTGTCCTCTATTCAGAGGACATTCTCATTACTCCTCTTTTCTAGAATTGCTCATTACTTTGGACCCTTACCTTCTATAACATTCTCTCACATGTTGCATGTTCCAATCTCTCCATCAATTGGCTGAGTGCTTTCATTTGCAGGTTCAAGTCCTATATTCTCACTTAGTCAATCCCTTGTTGTCCCACTATGGTCTGTGCAGTGATTGAGACTTGTTGATGCCTGTTTGCTTATCCTTGTAACTCTGCTTCAATTGTAGTATAAGAACTTGCTAGGTTGTATTGTATACTCCTTAGCTAGTTCTACATTTATTTAACACACTACTTTGCTCACTTGAGTGATCTCCCACATCTCTTGCTCTTTGGATGTTGTGTCTCTCCATGAGTACCTCCAAAAGTCCAAGCCAGAAGAATAGTCAAGCACTGTTAGTGCTGCCCCATATTACAAAAGAACTAGCTCATTCCCTCAACTCTCTCCTCAAAGAGTAAGTCACCATAGCTGACCAATCAAATCTCCATTGAAGGATCACTGGATCCTCTGCTAGCCCTGCCAACTTGCCTCACCCAGATTACACCCTTAGAGTGTTGAGAGCACTACTTGCCCAGCAAATGCCTACCTCAGAAAAGTCCATTCCTGCTGAGGATGACTCTGATGTTGCCATAGGAGACCAGTTGCCCATTACCCCACCCATCCTGCAAGGACCCCAGACCACTGTCCACCTGCCTAGCATACCCTCACCCATCTCTGTCTCCACCACCACCTCAGTTGCCATGACTACCACCCCAAAGCCAGTTGAACTAAAGTCCACCCTTCCTTCCAACTTTTCTGGAGACATCCTTCAAGCAAAATGGTGGATTGATGCCATAAATGGACATTTTCTCACCAACTCCTCCATCTTCACCACTGATACTCCCAAGATCTACACCCTATTGAACAAAATGGATGGAGGGTGTGGTGTCCATTTTGCTAAAAAGTGGTATACCATGCTGCAAGGCCCTACTGTGGACCCAAAGAATAAGACCTTCAACAAGGTTGTTGAAGACTTCAAGTCAATTTTCATCCCTTATGACCTAAAGGGAGATGCCAGACATGCCCTCAACATGCTATGATAGACCATTGTCAGAAACAAGAAAGATCCCCACATCATCAATGACTATATGCTCCAAAAATACTTTCAGGAGTTCTCTAATGCTATACTCCAAAGTCAACTCACAAACCCATTGGTCATTTGCCAAAAATTTGCCCAAGGATTATTCCCTCCACTATGCCAGTTAGTCTTCTCTCAGAAAACCCTCCACATTACATATGAAGGACAGGTTGATGATGCCAAAAAATTTCAAAAACACCTCAAGATGAGTAACAATTTCTTGAAGGGGGATGGGTGCCTGCTGTCCTCCTCCTCACCCTCTTGCATCAGAGACCCAAACACCATGGATATCAACACCCTCAACCTCTCCCCTGTAGAAAGAGCTTGATGCCTATGAGATTGCCTCTGCTTCATCTGCAAAAAACCATGGTGTTTCACTTGTAACCATGGGAACTTTCCCAATTGAAATACCAGACAACCACCTCCTCACACTACCCCTAGAATCCAAGTGGTTGAAACTGCTCAACCCTCTGAACTTGCCCAATATGTATGCAGCCTGAAGGCCAAAGGAAAAGACCCTCAGCAGATCTTGCAAGTCCTCCAAGCCTGTTTTGATGAAGAAGTAATTACCAAAGAGGAAGTCCAGTCCACCACAGTGATTGAAGACAAGGATTTTTGAAAAGGAAGAATGTCTCAACATCTCCCCTTCCTCATCTCCTAGCTCCTGTATTATTAGCTGAACCATCTGAGAGAACAATATGAGTTCATTTGACCCTTTCTCATGGAGCCAAAACCATTGACACCTCCACTCTAGTTGATGGTGGAGCAACTGGAAATTTCATCAACAAGACCCTTGTCAACCAGCTAGCCCTACCTATTCACCCACTCCCAAAATTGATAAAAGCCTACAACATAGACAGAACTGAGAACTGTCTAGGAGCCATATTTGCCATGGCCACTGCCCACCTCTCCTTCCCAGATCATGAAGAGACTCTTAACCTAATGATAGTTGGATGCAGATGCTCCCAGATCATCCTAGGAATGCCCTGGCTTCACTCCAAGAATCCCAAGATTGACTGGATAAAAGGGATGCTATCCCTCCCTGACTCAACTTGCCCTTCCCAAAAATCCTTCAACACTGTCCCCACCAGATATCTCATGTGATGGTTGGAAATGGACCCAGACAAGAAGATTTCTTCTAGATTAAAGAAATAAGATGCCTGGTTGAAAGGAGAGTATATTTGTAAGACCACCCTCTCCACAGAAATCACCAGCCAGATTAAACCCAACATAAAATCTCTCCAAAAAACTTCCTCCTCCTTTGCTAATGTCTTCGCTGAAAAGACCCATGACCTCCTCCCTCCCTCTTGCTCCTTTGACCATGCCATCAAGCTAAAGAATTCCTTCTTTTCAAGGGTCACCAAGACCTATCCCCTTAACTCCCAAGAACAAGAGGCCTGCAAGGCCTTTGTTGAAGAACATTTGAAGATGGGTCATATTGTCCCCTTCAAATCCCCTCAGGCCTTCCCCTTCTTCTTCATCCTGAAGAAAGA
The DNA here is from genome assembly GCA_038089195.1 of Brasilioporus rufonigricans. NCBI lineage: Eukaryota > Fungi > Basidiomycota > Agaricomycetes > Boletales > Boletaceae > Brasilioporus > Brasilioporus rufonigricans. The sequence goes on along the minus strand of JBBPKJ010000825.1, from coordinate 7,156 downwards.
TGGTTCACTTCACCCTTGCCAGGATTGCAGATATCTAAACAAACATACCATTAAGAATTCTTATCCCCTCCCTCTTATCTCTGACCTCATTGACAAGTTGAAGAACTTGACCCTATTCACCAAATTTGATATTTGCTGGGGTTATAACAACATCCACATCCAACCAGAAGATACCTTGAAGGCAGCCTTCATCACCCCACTGAGACTGTTTAAACCTACTGTCATGTTCTTTGGACTCTACAACTCCCCTGCTACTTTCCAAGCATTTATGAACCATTCCTTTAGAGACCTCATTCCCAAAGGGTGGCTCATCATCTATATGGACAACATCCTCATCCACTCCTCCAACTTGACTACTCACCACTCCCATACTAAACACATCCTGGAATGGATGTGTGATCTCCACCTCTCCTTGAAACTTTCCAAATGCACTTTCAACATCTCCAAAGTAGAATACCTCAGTATGAGCATTGGCAGCAGCTTTGCCAAGATGGACCTGGTCAAGCTTTCCACAATTACAAAATGGAACCCCCCATCCAATGTGAAAGGGGTTTGCTCCTTTATTGGCTTCCTTCACCTCCTCACCCAAGCCAAACAACTTTGGCTGTGGAGACCCAACCAAGAAACTGCCTTCTGCTCCCTTCAACAGATCTTTACTGCCACCCCAGTCCTTCTCCTTTCAAATGTCTCCAAACCCTTTACCCTCATGTCAGATGCCTCACTCACCATGGTGGGTGCTGTATTAATGCAGCCAGACTTCAATGGAGACCTCCACCCCTGTGCATACTTCTGTTATGACTATCTGGGGATAGGCATAGCCTCAAAAGACCTGGTTTCAAGGGTTTTCAGCTGTAGATTATACTGGAGTAAGTACTTGGTCTAGGCAAGTATGTGATCAAGGTTTCAATGGGTTCAGTGGTAGCTCTCACTCAAGAGTAGAGAAGAGTCTCTTGGTTAAGGATAAGATTTGAGGAGATCTAGACTAAAGTTACAGGATATCATATGAGGGTTTATATATCCCTGGTATGCATTTAAGGGCAGGCATATTAATAAGCAGTGAATAAGTGAAATGAGTCATCAATGAGTAATTGATGACTAAAGAAAATGAAGTAATCAGCTGATTAGTAAAACAAGTTGACTAAGTAAGAAAGCATGACTTAAACGTGCAAAGGTTAAGTACTTAGCCAAGGTAAAAGGTGAAAGAAGAGGAAAACAGTAATCATAACATAACCCCCTTAGTATGCTTGAACACCAAGTCAAGCTCTCACAAGTCAAAGGAATGTCTGATTGGGAAGCCAATCACATTGGCATAGGCAGTATCATCATAGATGTCATCTCCTGGGGAGGGAGAATGTGGAATGGATGGTCTGTGACCAGTAGTAATGTGAGCTATAAGTGAACAGCAGGGAGATCTAATTTGGCAAGGAGAGGAGCTTCATCTAGATCAGTAGGAAGGAGGTTGAGAATGGGATTGAATGGAGGAAGAACTTGATGATGGAGATGGTTCATTGAGCCTCCTGGCTGGACATTATCCCTAAATGTGTCTTGGTTGCCAATTAAGACAATTGGGACATTGGTAAGTGGGGCATTCCACTCTGATATGTCTGAGTTGATGACATTGGTAACATTCTTCCAGGTAGTGAGGATGACTAGGGGGAAGAGGGTGGTTTCTTCCAGCCATGTGCCAGGTGTATTCAGTTCATTCTAGGATCTGTAGTTCTTCTATGTCCAAAGAGGAAGAGGATGCAGAAGGTGTGGAAGGAATTGGGAGAGTGACTGGGGAGTGGGTTTCTCTAGACAGCTCTCTGAGATATCTGTCAAGATCCAAGAGGAATTCTCCCATTTTGAGTTGGTGGGTGAGTAGGGTTAAGGATGCAGTGAGGTTGGAACAGATGTTGGAGATGACTGTAGAGAGAAGAGCATAGCCTGGGTCCTGAGAATGTATGTTTCCAATGGAGAGATGATGAAGTTGGAGGAAAGATTCATAGAGAGCAAGGAGAGGAAATCCGAGATCTAAATGGGCAGAGATGGGGATGGCTTGACAGGCATCTCTGGTATAGGCAAGGAGTTGTTCAGTGTAGAGTTCATTTGGCAATTCTGAATGGATATGGTGAGTGTAGATAGGGAGGTCAACCAACATAACTGGTTGGTTAGATGGTAATGGTTCATCATAGTGTGGTAGATGGACTGTGGTGATACTCCATCCTGGGATGGCTTGGATGGAAGACATTGTGATGGAAGATTCAGTGTTTGAAAGGCAGGAGGGGGAAGTAGGGCAAGAGGCCATATTTTTGTACAAAGGCTAATGGTTTAGAAATTTTGAATGAAAAGCAATGAGGACTACAACAAAGATAAATCCAAGGATTTCAAAAGAAGAATAAGGGCAAGGAATTGAAGGTAATGATCTTGTTTTTGAAGCATGCAGGGGGGCACTCATGTAAAGGCACCTCATCCTGAAGGTTTTGGATGGAAAGATAGTGGAAAGATGTTTCTTATAATCTTTCAGGATGGACTTTGAATGTTTTAGGTTTGTTTCTGGTTCCCATGAGTCATCCACAGCAGAGTATTCTTTCCATTGGATCAGGAAGTGGAAGCAAGTCAGCATTTTCCTGTGTTTCAGAATTCATTCAACTTTGAATTCTTCATTTCCACCAATAAAATCAGGTGGTGGTTTTGGGAAGTTTTGTCCATGGACTTCATTCTCTTTGTATGGGGTTAGAAGGGAGGTGTGGAAGACTGGATGGATCTTGTTCCAGGATGTAGGAAGACAGAGTTGGTAAGTGATTGGAGATAGAACTTTGGTGATGGTGAAGGGTCCTTCTCTTTTTGGAGCAAATTTTGGATCTGGGGTAGAGTGTCTGAGGTTTTGGACTTCCAGCCACACCTTTTGTCCAAGATGAAAGGGGGTGAACAGTTTCTTTGTTTGGGATAACATGATTTGTTGTGCAAGATGGTGGGAGGCTAAGGCTTCATTTCTGGCTGTAGTGAGGGCTTTGATGCAGGTTTCTATGGTGGGTACATTAGAGGAGATAAGGATTGATGGGAAAGGATGGACTAGAGAATCCAGTCTTAACAGTATATTAGTGCTCCCTCTTGAGCAGGTCTCCATTCTTTTATCTTCTGACCTTCATTTCTCATCTGTTTAAACCATCTGACATTCCTAGCACCTTCTTTCTTCTGTCATTCCTCATGTCCTTCTATTCTAACCCCCATAGTCATGAAGAGATCCTGCAATCTGCCTTCAGCAGCTCTCACACTATTTCTGGCAAGTTCTACAGCCTGCCTGCCAAGCCCAGTAACTCTGCCTCTTTCTCTTCCATCAACTATTTCATCCCCTCCACTTCCAGGAGGTGCAGAGGTCCTCCTTCTCTGACCTCCAGAGGAAATGATAACAATGGTAATGACTCACCCCCCTCAAATCCCTCTAGTTCCTCCATTCATGACAAAGACCACAACAGCAACTTTGGTACACCTCCATTCAGAAGTGCAGACAATGTACTGCTGGAATTCCAGGCCTTTGCACAGCTCACTGATGCAATTAGCCCAATGTCCTGGCAGTCCACACACTGCCAGAAGCACTCTGACACTTTGAAAACCAAAGTCCACAAGCCTGAATCCTTCAACAGGCTCACTCCAAGAAAACTCCATTTCTTCATCATTCAGTGTAAACTAACCTTTCAGGCCGATCCAAAGTTCTTTTGACAGGACTGGTCAAAGATAATATTCACCCAATCATATCTCACAGGCTCCACCTTGGAATACCTTAAGCCAGACTTGCTCAAAGATGAATCTCTGGAACTCTGGCCCCTCTGGATGCCCAATTGGACAGTTTTCCTTTTTGTGTTGCAATCCAACTTTGGACCATATAATCCAGTTGCAGGTGCAGAGACTCAGCTCAAGAATCTGTTGATGCAGCCTACTGACTGCATTTTCAAATATATAGTTAAATAGAACTGCCTCACATCCCAAGCCCATGAGTGGAGCTCTGGTGCACTTTGCTGGAGTTTCTACAATGGTCTTCTGGACCACATTAAAAATTTCTGCCAAGGGAAGCCAGACAACTTCTACAAACTCTGCACACTCACCCAACAGATCAACCATCATTATTGGGAGCACCAGGAAGAAATTGTCTGTGCTAACCAAGCATCCAGTTCCACCTCTGGTCACCCCAAAGATTGGTCCAAGTCATCCCTTGGAACCTCCAACATCCCCCAACCCTCAGCACCAAACTCTAACACTTTCACACCTGAGGATGATAAGTCCAACAGTGAATCCATTGCTTCTCCTACCAACTCTGGCCAGTCCAGACATCATGGTGATGGACCTCCTTTGGATCCTTCTTTTCATCCTTCTGTTTCTTCTTCTATTCTGATACTATGGAATGATGGTAAGCTTCTTCCTGATGAGCACCATTGCCAGTTGAGGAACAACCTCTGTCTCTTCTGCAGGCAACCTGGGCACTCTGCAATCAAGTGTTCCAAGCCTACCTCCAGAGCTACAAAGGCTTATGCAGCAGCTGTTATTCTGGTCACTCCAAGCTCAGGCTCTGCCTCTTCCTAAGGCATTTTCCTTCTTCCTCTGTTCTTTGTTTCCAAACCTGGAACTTGCATTGCCCTTGTCTGGGCTCCTTTCAGGAGCAACTCCAGATGCATCTGCTTCTTATATTCTTCATTTCTGTTTTTTTGGTCCATTCCAGACCACCTCTGTTCCTGTTCCAGACCTGGGTCTTGCATTGCCCTTGTCTAGGCTTTCTTCTTGAAGCACCCCCAGATGTATTGTTATGATTACTGTTTTTCTTTTCTTTCACCTTTTATCTTGGCTAAGTACTTAACCTTTGCATGTTTGAGTCATGCTTTCTCACTTAGTTAACTTGTTTTACTAATTGGCTGATTACTTCATCTTCTTTAGGTCATCAATTACTCATTGATGACTTATTTCACTTATTCATTGCTTACTAATATGCCTGCCCTTAAATGCATACCAGGGATATATAAACCCTCATATAATATCCTATAACTTTAGTCTAGATCTCCTCAAATCTTATCCTTAACCAAGAGACTCCTCTCTACTCTTGAGTGAGAGCTACCACCAAACCCATTGAAACCTTGATCACATACTTGCCGAGACCAAGTACTTACTCCAGTACAATCTACAGCTGGAAACCCTTGAAACCAGGTCTTTCAAGGCTATGCCTATCCCTGGATAGTCATAACAGACTTGTCCTGCAAAGATTGCATTCAAGCAAAAAGTGGTGGCCTAGATGAGGGCTGGTCCTTTGGTCATGAAGGATAAAGCAAATGTGACTTTCTTGTCATCTGAGTTATAGATAACAGAGTTAACATGGAGATAAAAGGCTATGGAGTTGAGCCATTGCTCTACCTTGGTAAAGTCTCCATTGAAGGTTTTAGGAGTGTTAGGACATAGTTCTGTGGATTTGGTGGTCATGGTAGAACTAGGGGTTTGTGAGGGTAATTGAAATATGGAGTGTTGTTGAATGGGGGTTGGTGATGGTGGTATAGGATTTCTTGGAATGCTAGCAGCTGCCAATAGGTGGTGTGCTAATTCTTGATCAAGGGATTCTTCAGAGGAATAAACAGCAATGTTTTGGTCTGAAGGATGGGAGTCTTCTTCTTCACTAGATTCTAAGGATTCTTGTGGAGGAGGATTTCATGTGATTCAAAGGTCTCAAAGCCTAGGGTTTAGTCTGGGGATTCTGGGTGGAATGGTGACTAGCTAAATAGCAGCTGTTTGAAATAGTCTAGATCTTTTGTTACAGCTATTGGAAGATAGACATAGCCTTCAGTTTTGTCAATGGATCAAAGGTTCCTGCTATAGATTATGCAGGGGTTTGTCCTTGGTCTAGTTAAGGATACAGTAGATAGTTCAAAGGGTTCATTGGTAGCTCTCACTCAAGAGTAGAGGGGAGTCTCTTGGTAATCAGTGGGTAAAATTGAAGGAGATCTAGACTAAGATTACAGGATAAGATACAAGGGTTTATATACTCCTAGCATGAGTTTAGGGCAGGCATATTGATAAGCAAGAAGTAAGCAGGATGAGTCATCAATGACTAATGAAAATAAGGTAATTGGCCAAAGAGTAATATAGCTGGACTAAGCATGGAAGCCTGACTCAAACATGCAAAGTAAATATACTTAGCCAGTTAGAAAGAGAAATGTTAGGCATAAGAAAGGAAGAAAAGATAAATAAAGCAAATTATAACACCAGCACCTTGATATCAGCAATTTCAATATGATAGCACATGGCATGTCAAAGAATATAATGTTTCCAATGTTTAGAAGAGTTTTTGTGACTTAACCACCACTGTTAGCCTCTCTAGCTCCAATACAATATAAGCTCTACTCTCTACCAGCATGAAATATGAGATGTGGTTATTTTCAAAAAGCTTTGTACTGGTTAAAATAGTGTTTGTAGTAATGTATAGTATACTAGTGATAGAGTAATTGAGAACACTGGGATGAAAGATTTGACAACAAATTGACCCTATTTCAAACAGAACATTAATTCATTGAGTTTCTTGACAAAAGTGGATTTTATGATGGCAAGTGTGGGAAAAGTGATGGTATTTTGGTCTGTTTGTACCATGTCATACCTGTTATATGTTGTATAATCAAATTCTTGTGGAATAGATCCATATTTAGATGTAATTTTAGTGCTTAAATCAAAAATGACAAAACTGTTCCAATGAGGTCCTCATTTTGTAATGGACATATCTTTGGAACCCCTTGGCAGAATCACGTGACACAAGGCCCATTCTGTAGCCAAGAGTCTATACCATATTTCATCTCTCATAGCATAGTGAAATTCCCACAGGTGGTTGCAGGACACTTCACACTTTGCATTATGATTAAACATTGGAACAGTTTTTGGAGTTGTTGTATAGTATGGCAAGAAAGGAGAAGAAGCTACAGTGAGGAAAAGAGACTGAGTGGTCATGACAAAAGGTAATAAGGAAGAGTCCCTGATGAAGACAAACAATTGTAACAGGCAAAATTAGTATATTGGATAATCCAAAATCACTTAAAGAAGCACATACTTTATCTAAATGGCTAGAATGGAAAAAAGCTGTCAATGCAGAGCTTAGTCAGCTCCACCAAATGGAGACATGGAAACTAGTAGACTTATCTAAGGATAGGAT
>JBBPKJ010000824.1:0-16222 GCA_038089195.1 Brasilioporus rufonigricans | reverse complement strand
TCAAGTCAAGCAAGGATAGTAGGCTTTGGATCAGCTATAAGAGATTGCATGGTGATGGAAGTCAAGAATAAGGATGTTTGACACTCATACATACTATTTACATATGTATCTTTGTTTGTAACACCAACAGAGCTAAATATAGCTTCATTTGATAGTGATTTCAATCTCCAAATAAAAAGTGACAAAACTGGCCCAATGAGGTGTCTGTTTTTTAATGGTCATATCTTGGCAGCATCTGAATGGAATCACGTGATATAATAGGCAAAGGTGTAGCCAAGAGTCCATACTACAATATGTTCCACCAAAGCAAGGTCTAATTCATTCATACAATTGCAGTGTACTTCATGCATTAGATGTGGATCAAACATTGGGCTGGTTTTGAAAGTCACTGTACCTGTCTAAATCCTGTAAAAATTCTCCAAACTCCAGTTGGTAAGTGACCTGGTGAAGGTAATAGGCCAAGTTTCAGTGGATGTTGACAAGGACATTGTGAACAAGTGTCATATACCAGATTCACTGAGTCAAACTCTGGTCCTCTGAACACAACTCTGGACTATCTTATTTACCTCCAGACTATCTTTACTTGTTGAGTCTTGTCTTCCTTACTCTGGACCAACTCTGGTCTTCTGTTACTCACTTCTTTGATATGTTTCACTTTGATACCTTAGTTCCTCTGTCCTCCTGACATCTTCATTCCTATGTCACTCTGACATCTCTCCATTCTTGTTTTACCTTGACACCCTGTCACTCCTGTTTCACCTCCATACCTATGCACATTATAGGTCTACCTGACCTCATTTCTATCTTAGTAATCCACTTCCGATTCTACTATATAATCTCCATACTTCTGTCCTGTATACCTTAGTCTGAATATCAACAGAACTTGATATTCTCCACCTCTGTCCATTTCTGCTCTACTCCACCTGACTGAACTTGACTCTCCTCATCTTGTTTGTCATCTCTTTGATTTGAGTTCTTAGTAACTCTCCCCTGACCTCTGACCCTCTGACCTCCAAAATTGGAATACTGGACCTATGCAAGGTGCACCACATAAGGTGAAGCCAAGTCCTGGACCAACCAAATACGACAACTCCAGCATTCTGGAGTTACACTTGGAGCACATTGCCCAAGTTTAACAGTATATTCAGACTCCACTTGCATAGAGTCATTATGGCAACTAGAGTCACTCACTCTCATTCTTGTGCATTCACTGATGTGCACAATGCCCTCTGCACTTTTAGCAGGAGCTGCAGAGGCCTGGACATCATCAACCAATTTTGGAGTTTCTCCACTAGACATACTCCAGGTTCAGCCTCTCAGGCCCCTGCTCCACCACAATCCCTGACCCCAGGAGCCCACATCAAGGAAGTTCCTGATGGCACTGAGGTTTCTCTTCTAAGCTCACCATCACTCCATACTCCCATAGGTCACACATTTCACTCTGATTCTCTAGACAACCCTCCAAATGACCCCAGAGATGACCCATCTGATGGTGATATCCCTGATGATGAGTTTAACCCCTCCTCAGACAAAGAGCAAGTTCCAAGCACCACATTTGGCAACTTAGCTAGCACCATTTGAAGCTTAGCTTGCTCTGCTTGTTGCAAACCTGAGCACACACAATGGACCAAAGTCCAGGAACTGGACCAGTTTGATGGAACTGACCCCTGCAAACTCCAGGTTTTCCTAGTCCAATGTGAACTCAATTTTCAGGACTGCTCCAAAGCTTTTGCTACTGACCATGCTAAAGTTACCTTTGCCCAGTCTTACCTTAAGGATATGGCATTGGAATGATTTGAACTGGACCTCCTCCAGATGGAAGACTCAGCACTCTGCCCAATCTGGATGGACAACTACAAGGAGTTTGTCCTGGATCTCCAGACAAATTTTGGACTGCACAACCCCATTGGAGATGCAGAGCATCAGCTTGACAACCTGAATATGAAGAACAGTCAAAAAATCAATAAGTATGTTGTCAAGTTTAATAGGATCACATTCCAAGTCTGGAGCTATGGAGAAGGTGCCCTCTGGCATCATTTCTATAATGGACTTCCAGATTGTATCAAGGATGAGATCTCACACATTGGAAAACCCCCTACACCTACTGAACTCCACCAACTTGCACAAGCTATTGATGCACATTACTAGGAGCATAAATCAGAGGTTAGTCATCAGGTGAAATCCTCTAGCAACAATGCCTCCATGTAATGTTGAGAGCACTTCTATGCTTGAGACTAGAATTTCTGAACTCTGGGAGATACTCATGAAGAGACACAATGTCCAGAGAAAAGAGGTAATGAAGATATCACACTTGGTGAGCAAAGTAGTGTGCTGAATTGCATAGAACTAGCTGAGGAAATTGGAGTTCCTCAGTCAACTTAATATACATGTGGATAGTAGCTAAGGGCAGGCATGGAAGATTATGCAACAAGGAAGAAAATATGGCACAGCCACCACACAGACCAGAGATGAGTAAGAACAAGAGAGATAGATGACCAAGAAACAGCTGAATAATAAAAGAGTCAGACAAAGCTAGAAAGCATGACTCAAACATGCAAAGATAAGAGCTTAGCCAGTAGATGGAAAGACAAAAGGGAAAAGATATGACTTAGGCATGAATACTGGACTTGAACCAGCAGATGAAGAGGCCTAGTCTGGGTTGGAATAAGGTGAGAATGCATGATAACTGGAGAATAGGCAAATGAAAGGGCAAGGAAATGAATAATTGTAACACTCCAAGACTTCCAACAAAACCTCCACTCTGTCTGGCAACTCTGCTAGCACCTCCAGCTCCAAGGAGTTGAAGGATAAGTCCAGTATGTTACAATTACCAGTCTTCATAGAGGTCTAGTCCTTATTTCTTTCTGCCATAATCATGTCTTCCCATTTGCTTATGCAATGTTCTTCTCCTTCTTGGTGATCCTCTACCCTGAGGACATCCTAGTTGTTCCCCTTTTCTTCAATTGGCTTTCTTATTGGACAAACCTCTTCTACAACATTCTCTCACACGTTGTGTGTTCTGATCTTTCCCCAGTCACTGAGTGTATTTCTCTGCTGGTTCAAGTCCAGTATTCTAACTTGGTTGACTCTCTTACTATGTGGTCTGTGTGGCGGTTGTTTCATGTTTATTTTCAATTTCTTTCTCCAATCGAATGTACTACAAAAAGCCTTGCTAGAGTCCAAATGTACTTTAGCTAGTTCTACACAATCCAGCACACTACTTTGCTCATCAAGTGTGATCTTGCTCTCTTGTGACCTTCTGGACATTGTATCTCTTTGTGAGTACCTCCAAGAATTAGGAACTTTGGAGATCTTGGGCATTGAAGTGCCCTTAATGTTACAAAAGAACTAGCTCATCCCTGAGACTCTTCCCTTGTGAAGTAAGTCACCATTGCTGATCAATCCTCACCAAGAAGAGTGATTGCTGGATCCTCCTCCAATCCCAGACCCACATCCTGCACTGAACACGCCACTCGAGCACTCAGAGCTATTGTTGCTGCCAGAATGCCCCAACCTACTGCCAAGGAAGATCCCAATGTAGAAATCAAAGACACCCCCACTGATATCCCACTGATATCTGACACCTTACCATTGACCTCCACCATCATCCATAATCCAGAAGTCTACTCCCCCATTGCAGTCATCCCCCCAAGTTGCCCATCCACTTCCATCATCATGACAACCATCCCCAAACCCATTGAATTGAAGTTGACCCTGCCAGTTGACTTCTCTGGAGAAGCCAAGGATGCTACTTGGTGGATTGATGCCATGGAAGGTCACTTCCTGGCAAATCCAACCATCTTCTCCACTGACCCCCCCAAGATTTATACCCTACTGAACAAGATGGGTGGAGGCCAGGGTATTCACTTCACCACAAAATGGTATGCCATGCTATGAGACAACTCTATCAATGCCAAGGAAAAGACCTTTGAAAAGATAGTTGAAAATTTCAAGTCCCTCTTTATCCCTTACAATGTGACTGGAGATGCCAGGCAAACCCTAGATACCTTGAAACAAAAGGTTGAACGAGACCTGCACAACCCTAGAATCATCAAGGACTATCACCTCCAACAATATGTCCAGAAGTTCTCTACTGCCAGACTCCAATCCCAGCTCTCCAACCTGAAAGACGTTTGCCAGAAGTTTACCTGAGGACTGTACCCTCCCCTCTGTTCTCTTATATTCTCACAGAAAGACCTTCCAGACTCCTATGACAAATGGGTCAATGATGCTAGGAAATGTGTTGAACACCTTGAAATGAACAACAACTTTCTGAAAGGTGAAGGACACCTCCCCTCCTCTTCTCATAGTCAAGACCCAAACATCATGGATATAGACTCCCTCTAGCTCTCTTCAGTTGAAAAGGCTTGTTGCCTGCAAGACCGCCTTTGCTTTATATGCAAGAAACCAGAATATTCAACACATAACCATGGTAATTACCCCAGTCACACCCCCAACAAGTGTCCACCTCTTCGTACTTCCCCTAGGATTCAAGCTGTAGAAACCACTCAACCTTCCAAACTTGCCCAATACATATGTACCTTGAAAACCAAAGGAAAGGACTCCCAACAAATCTTACAATTACTCTGAACCTGCTTTGATGAAGAGACCCCCACTGAAGAAGAAATCCAATCCTCCATCATCATTGAAGATGAGGATTTTTGAATGGGAAGGATGCCTTGATGTCTCCCCTTTCCCAGTCTTTAGCTCCTGTATTATTAGTAATACTCTCTGAAAGGACAACATGAGTTTGTGTATCCCTCTCACATGGAGCAAAAACTGTTGACTCTTCTGCTCTCATTGACTGTGGAGCAACTGGAAATTTTATTGACCAAACCCTAGTTCAACGCCTCTCCCTGCCTACTTGATTACTTCAGAAACCTATAAAAGCCTACAATGTCGACAGAATGGAGAACCAATCAGGAGCCATCAAAAACCAAACCTCTATCCTCCTCTCCTTCCCTGACCATGAAGAGTCATTAGACCTTATGGTAGTAGGGTGTGGAAGATCACAAGTGATCCTAGGGATGCCCTGGCTAAAATCTAGAAACCTGAGAATAGATTGGATGACCAGAACCCTATCTCTTCCAGAACCTTCCTGTCTGAAACAAAAAACCTCTAATACCATCCCTACCAGATATCTCCTATGGTGGCTGGGAGTGGATCCAGACAAGAAAACCTCCACCAGATTGAAAAAGAGAGAGGCATGGTACATGGGGAAAGTATCTGCAGAACCACCCTGTCAACAGAGATTGCCAGTCATACCAAAACCAACACCAAACCCCTCTCCAAGGAATTCTCCTCCTTTGCCAATGTGTTTGCCAAAAAGACCCACAACCTCCTCCAACCACCTTGCCCTTTTGATCATGTGATCAAGCTAAAAGATTCTTTCTTCCCATGAGTTGCAAAAACTTACCCACTCAACCCACAAGAACAAGAGCCTTGTAAAGCATTCATTGAAGAACACCTGGTGACTATGGAGAGATCAGAATATGCAATGTATAAGAGAACGTTGTAGAAGGATTAGTCCAAGGATAAGGCAGTCAAAAGAGAGGGGTCAAGAGGACGTTGTCTGCATAGAATACAACTAGGAAGGAGTCATAAGAAGTATAGGCGAAGGGAAATGCGTGGTTATGACAGAAGGAGATGATGAAAGTATCGCAATGAACAAGGAAAATTGTAACAGCCTGCAGGATGCCCTCTGAATGTCACTTATATCCCATGCACATAGTGTCCAACTTGGAGGAAGCCATAGCCATACATAATGACTGTGCGGGTGGCACAAAAATCTACAGTGACAGATTGGGGCATGACAGAGGTGTGGAAGCAGCCACAATACTCATATGGAAGGATGGAACAGAGCATACCCTGCGCTACCACCTAGGCACAATGAATGAGCACATTGTTTACAAAGCAGAAGCTATGGGGCTGCTACTGGCTGCCCACCTTCTCTGCTGGGAAGACCACCTCCACACACCCATCACATTATTTGTTGACAACCAGGCAGTACTTCAAGCTGGCAACCTTTTCTCTACAAAGCCTGGCCACTACCTAATAGACAGATTTCACAAAACTCTGTCACAAGCAATGCATTGCCATGATATTGATCAAACAGACATAGCAATCTACTGGATAGCCAGCCATGAAGGAGTCAAAGGAAACAAGAAAGCAGACAAAGAAGCGAAGGCAGCAATGGCAGGGCTGAGAGCCAATAGTCCTGCCCGCTGTCTTCCCCAATTTCTATGAGCTAACCCCCTATCCATCAGCATCCCTGCAATACTCCAAAAACATCAAAATGTCATGAAGGAGCTCTGGACCTGCCAATAGGCTGTGTCACTGTGGCAAGCTTATATGAGCAAAATTGATAGCAAGCTCCTGTCCAACTCATTCCCCTGCATTATCAAGAACCTAAGAAGGAACCAGGCCATAGCACTCATATGGCTGTGTACTACCCACTGTCTGCTCAACAAACATCTCCATCACATAGGAAAAATACCCTCTCTGAGATGTGTGCAATGTGGTGCCACCTGTAAAATGGGCTTCCATCTTATCAGCAAATGCCCCCAGTATGCCAGAGCTTGACATGCCCTCTGACAGCAAGCAGGGCACCAAGCCCAAAATCTGATATATTTGCTGAACAACCAGAATGGCATCAAGCACCTAGTGTGATTTATGCATCAAATGGGCTGCTTTTGAGCAATCCTCAGTAATCTCTAATTATTGTCAGAACATGTGCATTAACACCTGTGCTAGCAGATACTCCAGAAGTCCCCTTCTCTAGCAGCACTGCCATCTAAAAACCATCTTAAAAAGATATCCTACTCCCCTCTAATCTCGATTACCTGCTACATGGCACAGATCAACAGCCTGGAGCCATGGGGGAGCAACCAGATGAAGAAGACCCACAAATACATTGGTCACCGCATGCTGTGGAAGCCATTCTGCCACAAGCAACTGGCACACCTGAAACCCACCCCAAGTCCACCAGGGCCAGCATGCCCCACCATATCTTCTGATTTATCTCTGCTCCCCTCTTTCTGTATCATACTTTCTGCCTCAGCAGTTGGATACTAGACTTACTATGATTCCATGTTGACAAATAGGACAAATGAACCAGACAGTGTGGGGTTCTGCTGATTTGGCCTGGGCACCTAAAACCACTGGCAGGAACAGTTGGGACTGGGAGAGGCCTTATGTCTACTCTTGGGGCATTCATAGGGCAGGGAAGCAGAGGAGACCAGGAGGTCCCTTTACTCTACATAGTTAGTCATGTCCTCACATAGGGTTTTGCACCCTAACTAGACAGAAATGGATACAAAAAAAAAAAAAAATGACTACATGCACAGCAGCAAGAGTATTACAATACCCAAGTTGTAACTTACCATATTGGATAATTGCTTGAGTGCAGTGTTGTAACCACCTCATGGACACAATATACATACCACAGATACTCTGCAAAGTGATGCACAGCACATAGAGATATAGGTATTTCTTTTTATTGTTTCCTTCTTCTGTTTGGCAAAGTAGTTGTTGGCTATGAGCTCACTGAGTATGAGTTATAATGAATATATTGGATGATTATCCACCCTGTATACTTGAGCTTATATATATCCTAGATACAATGTACTAGAATGATCTATAATCTACAACTAGTATCATGACTAATTGGTTTCCTTCTCAGGACTCATGGTACTGGCTATACAATACCAACACTCCCCCTCAAGCTGAGGTCATACCCATTTCTTTGGTATATCTCTTGTGCTTGTCTCTAGGTAGCACTTTAGTCAATATATCTGCCATCTGGTACTTATCTGTACAATGACACACTTTGATCTTATCTTCAGTAATTTTCTTATGCATATAATGATGAGAAATATCAAAGTGTTTGGTCCTGGCATGAAATTGGGAATTGTACACTAGGGCTCATGCTCCTTTGCTATCTGTGAATATTACTACTGGTCCATATTGTTTGTATCCTAGTTCAGCATATAGCTTTCTGAGCCATATGCATTTCCTAGTAGCTTGGGCCAGTGCAGCATATTCCACTTCAGTAGTTGAGAGCACAATTAAGCTCTGCTTCTTAGAGCCCCATACTATGGCTCCACCATGAGCCAAGAACACATAACTGCTTATGGAAGTGCAGTTTTCTGTGTTTGTGAAACTGGCATCTACATACCCTGTCATTATCTGAATAGGGGTATTGCCCTTGTTTGCTCTGTATATTATTCCATAGTCCTTAGTATCTTGCAGATACCTTAGTATTCATTTGGCTGCCATCCAGTGTCTCATATCTGGATTTGAGGTAAATGAGGCCAGTCTATTTATGGAATAGGCGATGTCAGGCTGTGTGGCAACTGCTGCATACATCAGAGATCTGATTAGTGACACATACTTGTTTTGGTCATAATTCTCATATGCAGCATCACCTTCCTGATCAGAAAACATCTGAACTTTAGTGTCTGTGGGTGTCTTTACACTGTTTGTGTTCTTGAGTCCTTGTGCCTGTAGTATAGACTCTATGTATTTTGTTTGGCTGATGAATAGAGTCCCTTTGGCATGGTCTCAAGTGATTTCTATTCCAACAATCTTCTTTGGGTCTCCAATATTGGTAACTTTGAACATAGACTGTAATTGTGCTTTTAATGATGTCATGAGCCCCTGAGCTGATGTGAACAGGAGGAGATCATCTACCCAGATGGTGATGATTTCTATCCCCTCCTTAGTTCGTCTGATATATGCACAGGGGTCTGTCCATAGACACTTGAAGCCTGATTTTACCAGTTTTCCATTTAATTCGATGTTCCATTCTCTGCCTGACTGTTTTAACCCATATAAAGTTTTAATTAGGTGGTAGATGCATTGTGTGCCATCCTTGAAACCTTCGGGTTACCTCATATAGACTTCCTCTTTTAGCATACCATTTAGGTAAGCACTCTTTACATCCATTTGCTGTATTTCCCAATTTTGGCATACAGCTAGGGCTAATATTTCCCAGATCATTTCTAGTCTCACTACTGGTGAGAATGGATCTATAAAGTCCATTCCTGGTATCTGTGAGTATCATTTCACTACTAAGTGTGCTTTATATTTTTCTAGTCTGCCTTCTTTATTATATTTCTAAACAAGGACCTATTTGTTAGATACTGGTGTCCTATCATTTGGTAAGTCCACTAGTTCCCATGTCCCCATTTGGTGGAGCTGATTAAGCTCTGCTTTGACAGCCTTTTCCCATTCTGGACATTCAGATGAGGTATGTGCTTCTTTAAGTGACTTCAGATTATCTGCTGAGGCACCACTTTCACTGAATGCCACATATACTAATTCTGCCTCTTCCATAGGGCATTCTTTGGGCTCGTCCTCATCAGGGTCCCAAAGTAATTCTGGTAAGTTGTCATTTTCTTCTTTTGATAACTCTGGCATAGGATTGTTCAGTGTCCAGTAGTCCTTTGCTCCTTTGGGCCTGGTACTTTTCCTAATTGGGTAAGTTTGATCCTTGTTACTTCATTTCTGCTTATCCGATCCTGAACTGTCATTAGATATGGTATCTGGTGCATTACCAGATCCTGACTCCCCCTTGCATGGCATGCCACTAGGTGAGTCGCTCACCTACATTGGTGTACTGACAGTTGGTAGGAAATGGAAATTATGTGAGACTCTAATAGATCTCATGTGCATGTCATAGTATTTGACAGTGTGGGGGCCATCAATAAACCCTACAAAGATATGTTTCTCTGATTTTGCATCTAGCTTGTTGAGAATAACACCTTTTATAACCCAGACAGGCACACCAAACTCTTTGAGGTGGGACACATCAGGTTGTTTTCCAATCCATTTCTTGTGGGAGGTGGTACCTGTGAGCACACAAGTGTGTGACCAATTTCATATGTACACTGCGTGCATGATCGCTTTGGGCCGTATGTAATCAGGTATATTGTTAGCAATCCTCATTGCTTGTGCTAATTCTCCTAGCATTCAATTGAACCACTCGGAGATGCTGTTCTGCAATGGGGAATAGGGAGCAGTCACTTGTAAGTCGACCCCTGTTTCCCTACACCATGTTAACAGATCATTATTCACATATTCCTTATCATTATTGGCTTGTATGACCTTTGTTTGGCACCCTAGTTGGTGTTCTAAATATGAGGTATTCTTTTAATTTTGTTTTGATGCCTCCCCTTTATTAACCATGAACTTTACTTCACAGTATCAAGTAGCATCATTGATGAATGTGATAAACCATTGTGCATGCCTGGTCAACATTTCCATTTGAGCAGGTTCCCACACATCAGTATGTACCATTTCACCCAGTTGTGTGTTGCATGGTTCTGACACTATTGGAAATGGAGATTTAGATTGCTTCACTTCAATACATGCAGAGCAATCTCCAATTGGTGACAGCTTTATGGTAAGTCTGTCCACTAAATTTTCCTTCTGGAGATGTTGGAGTCCTTTAACTCCAACATGTCCAAATCTCCAGTGCCAGTCATCCCAGGTACATGCCTGGCACACACACTCTATAGGGTCATGCCTACATGCTTGTAGTGTGTACATCCCTTCATGTAGTGTAGTGATAGCAAATAGAACTTTGTTTTTGTTGTATAGTTTCATTTGACCACCTCCTGCTACAGAGGAGCCTCCTTCTCTGTCAAGGCAAGTAAGTGATATTAGATTTTGCATGGCATCTGGAGTGTACAGTACATCTCACAGTATAATAACAGAATCTTTGTTATTAACACATGTCTGTAGCTCTATGATTCCTATGCCATATGCTGTTATGGCATGGTCTCCTATGCTGTGAATAATCTTTTGTATAGGGGTCATTTCCATAAACAGTTCTTTACTGTTTGATAAGTGTACCATACTGCCTGAGTTGGCTGCCCATGTGTAAAATTCAATGTGCTCATCTATTCCTTCCTAGGAATCTACAACATATGAGCTATCATCTATAGTACTACTAGCAGATGTCCTATTCCCATCCATGAGCAATACTTGCTTGTCTTCTTGTGTGTCACATGTTGTTAGGGTGGACCCTGACTCCATGGCAAAATTTGCTTGCATGGTTTTGGCACACTTAGCTGGGCTGCTGTTCCTTTGCCAGCAGTCATTCTTGGCATGTTCCAGTTTGTGACAGTAGCCACATTTGGGTTTACCCTTATGTTGGCATCTGTCTATCATGTGATTATTCCTTCTGCAAATGGTGCAGGACAATATAGTAGACTCCTTTCATTTAGTTTCCTTTCTTGTGTGAACAGAGCTTGTTCAATCTATGAGGTACCTTGCCTACATTTGTATTCATTGACTAATACTGTGGTTAGTTCTTCAATGGTGATGGAATCGACTCCTTTGCCAGCTATTCAGCCTGCCATGTATGATGTCGTGAATGTAGTCCAGGACTCTGGCATGTTTAGTAATAGAATGTCTTTGAATTCATCATTAGGCATGGGCTTTCCCATGGCTGACAAGTCATTCCATATTCATTTCAGCTTGTTGAAATGTGTTGGTATGCTATCCCCTTCTGGACACTTCATGTTCAACAGTTCTCATTTGGCAATCAATGCTGTTTGAACTCCTTGTGTCTGATGAGCCAGTTTGAGACTTTCCCACATCTGTGCTGCCATTTTGGCATGCATGATATGATTGATTTGGTGGTCATCTATATTTGTTAATATGAGTGTTTGAGCAATTAGATCTTCTTGTTCCCATGCCATTATCTTGGCTTCATTGGTGGGGTCATCCTCTATGAAGCTTGGCTTTGGGCAAGTGCCCTCAGTGTACTTAAAGACCTTGTGCAAGTGTAGGAATTTCTGCATTCAAATTTTCCATGCATGCCAATTATTGTCTTTAAGTGTGTCTACTTTGTAGGACAAGATTGTGCCTAGGTTCCTTACCTGAGTGCTTGCCCTATTTGTGTTATTTGTGGGTGTGGCATTAACCACGACGAAGTTGGTTGGTGGTGGTGATTGTGACATTGTCATATGATAGTAGTGAGGTTAGATAGAGTAGATAGAGAGGTTGTTTGATTATAGTGCAAGAGTGGGGCTCATAACCTGTTGGCTATGAGCTCACTGAGTATGAGTTATAATGAATATATTGGATGATTATCTGCCCTGTATACTTGAGCTTATATACATCCTAGATACAATGTACTAGAATGATCTATAATCTACAACTAGTATCATGACTAATTGGTTTCCTTCTTGGAACTTGTGGTACTGGCTATACAATACCAACAGTAGTATCCTTGCCAGGCTTTTGCTTGAGGGGGAGTGTTGGAATATTTAGTTGATTACTAACACTTGTTTGCTTACATAAGCACTAGTTATGTTGTACACTACTGTAGCTCTTACCTTGGTGACTACTTTACCAGGGTACTCTACAGTTCTAAATAGGGGGCACAAGGTGGGCACTGACAGCAAAGTGAGGACAATGGCAGCACAGTGAGGGTGCACAAGTGAGGGAAGGGTGCCTAAGTACTATGTAGTAGTAATATCCTTGGTGACTATGTGCTCTCAAAAAAAAATTGTGCATGACAAGTCCTCCATATTGCACAGTCCACTCTAGAAATTGTGCACTGTGGATTTAAAAAAATTGTGGAATTATTTGGTGTTTACCTATGGTGTGGTAAATGCCAAATAATTCCGCAATTTTTTAAAGTCTGCAGTGCACAATTTCCAGAGTGGACTATATGATATGGAGGACTTGTCATGCATGATTTCTTTTTGAGAGCACATAGTCACCAAGGATATTACTACTACATAGTACTTAGGCACCCTCCTGTCACTTGTGCACCCTCACTGTGCTGCCATTGTCCTCACTTTGCTGTCAATGCCCATCTTGTGCCCCCCATTTAGAACTGTAGAATACTCTGGTAAAGTAGTCACTAAGGTAAGAGCTACAGTAGTGTGCAACATAACTAGTGCTTATGTAAGCAAACAAGCATTAGTAATCAACTAAGTATTCCAACACTCTCCCTCAAGCAAAAGCCTGGCAAGGATACTACTTTGCCAAACATAAGCATTTGCAAAAAAGGATATGACTATATAGGACTATGTAGCCTATATAGTGCTGGTAGCCCTGATAGTCTTCTCAACTATATATAGTTCTATGTAGCTAACATTTTGTCTACATACACTATAGTAGTGGTATTCACATAGGCTATTATGATGCTATGTTGGGGCTATTATGGTGCTCTGAAAAACATGTTTTTTTACTGTGTCATGCCTAGCAGAGTTCTAAAACATGCCTGCTCTCCACTTGCCAGCTCATCATTCTATGAGGCTTCACACCCTAACAGTTGATCCTATTTTCATGGCTGCAAAGGCTTGAGCAGCTCAGAAGACCATGGAAAACAACCCAATACAAGCTACCATTGGAGGTGGTGCACCTGCCCCTCAGAAGAAATGATGAGGCTGAGGTGTGAAGACTGCTGTTCCAACTCTGCATGTACCTGCACCTCCCCCAGTACCATCCTTGACATCTGCCAGGAAGTCATCAATGATAAATATCATGTGGGATGAGAGACATACAGATCTCCTTGTTGATTGGATCACCTTCCATCCAGCCAATTGACATATTCTATTTCATGATAATTGCTCATCCTCCAGCTCTTCTTCCAAGCTCATGCCTCAGGACAAACCATCTGGGAAGAACAAGAAAGAAGTTTCAGGTGTCATTGCAAGGAACATTTTTGCTGAAGACCCTGAGCATGCTGCTATGTTCATTGAGGACTCTTTGAAATATGTGACTTCAGTAACCAATTGTTTGAGCATGTAAGTAATCCAGTTTCTATCTTTCATCACTTATGTTTCTCCAGATTAAAGACCAAATATTGTGAACAGTGTGCACAATTCAGGAGCACAGGAAGTGGGATCCAACCTGACACTGAGGATGATGACCCATTAGTACAAAATCTCATGGGTATGCTGCTATCTTAACTTCCCCATTCTATCTAATAGCCTCATAGATGATGTCATTTGTGTGTTTCCATGTTACTGGAAACTCAATGCCATCTGGAATGGCATCCCTTCATTCAATAGCAAGCTGGTTTCTTTGAAGCCAGGAGTCAACCATGTGGAAAGCCTGCTCTCTGTCATCCAGCCAAGATTGGGTGTCAGCAATGCCATAGCCACAAACAAAGAGTTTGATGCCATGCAGGATGACCTTGATGATGACACAGATGATATCAGACTCTCCACTACTGCCAATATAGATGATGTCAATGTTCAAGGTGTCTTGGGAGCTGACTATGAGCTTGATGAAGGGGGCAGTGAGTTCACTATGAGGGATGATGTGCCAGTTCACAAAGTACATTCAATTACCCTCCAACCATTTATCTTCACCAGTGCTTGAAAGCCCATGAAGTGCTACAAGCACCCCCATCCCCTACAGCATCTATGTCATTTTCTCTCAAAGTGAAGGGTAGAACTCCATCACAGGATGGGCAAAGCTCATTTGCAAGGCACTCTCCCTATGGTCATCCTTCCAGCTCTGCAGCATCATCAGCAAGCATGAATGCTGCTGATTTGTCTGCTATCTCTATGAAGAGGGCCTCATTGGACTCTTCCTTTGTGGCAAAGCTGGGGGACCTGGATAGACTGAGTGAGATGCTGGCTGAGGAGGGCTCTGCCAGTGTATCTTCAAGCAAAGCATTATGATATACATTTGCACTATGAAAGCAGGAACTTGACAATCAACATGCAACACTCACTGCCAAGCAAACTGAAGCAGAGCTCAAGTTCAAACACAAAGAGCATCTGAAGAAGCTTGAGATTCAACTGAACCAGGAGGAGTCATGCAAAATTTCACAGCAGATTGAGTTGGTATGGATGCAACTGGAGCTCCAGCATAGCATGCAATTGATGCCCTCAATCATTTCTGGTCCCTTCCCTCAGTTCAGTCCTCCCCCACTTGATACTGTTCCTGCATCCAGCCTGGGTACTCCAAGTGTTGGTTCCTCATCTTTCCCTGCTGGTTCATGTGCTCCACCTTTTGCCACCATTCACTTGTCTTTTAGCACTCCTGGTCTCATGCCCCCCTCTTCCAGTTTCTTGCCTTCTACTACCATTTCTTCTTCAATCATTGGCTCTTCTTTTCATAACCCTGGTGTCTTGTCCAACTCTTCTTCATTGCTGTCTGTTCCCAGTGCAGCCATGACCTCATCTTCCAACTTGCCAAGTGGCATGAACTAGCTACTTCTGCACTATAAAATGACCTTTCTCCCCCTTATTCTCCTTTGTAATCTCAGATTCCATACAAGTTGGCCCCTTGTGCTCCATGCTGTATCCAAAGATGATATATTTTTTTCAACCACAATATATGTTCTTTGACTGCAATGCATGTAGTACAACCTATGCTACATTTCCCTCCACAATATACTCATGCCTCCCAAGCACAGCAAACAAGTCCCACATCAACATCACACAGAACTGCTGTCCTGGAGTTCAGGCAGGAACCATCACCATCACTGGGTCTACTTCACAAACTGCCTCACACACCTCTTCACACACCCACTTGACTGACATTTCCTTTCCTAGAATCTCCTCAAATTGGATAATCATATTGTGCAATATGATGCAGCACTGAACCCAGTGAGTGGCATACCTCACATCTTCTGGGGAACAGATCTGCAGATGAAGCTCTCACAGTGACTGAAACTACCATTTGAGAGCTCCAAATGCATGTTCAATACATACACAACCCTTTGGTGAACATTTTTGACAGCTGACATGAGGTAGAATGAGGTACATGCCTTTGACAGATGTCAATTAAATAGCTTCTGTGGCCATGATAATGGCATGTTTCACATGGCCTTAAAAGGCACCACACACCATGGCTTCATGGAGTATGCACTATCTGCCCAGATCCAGTGGCCTTCTGGAATCAACCCTGGATCCTTTCCCATATCTGTTCCTTGGAATGCATATGCATCATGGATGCTGCCAGGATGTCCCAGGCTGTAATCAATGATGATGAGGTTGTATGGCATGACAACAAGCTATCACATGTCAGTAATATTGCTAACCAGGTACATTCTTGCTTTACCTGACAGTTTAATGAAAATTTGCCTTTCTGGTCAATGAATGTGTCACTGAAAACTGAGGGCTTTTCAAATAAATTGAATGTTGATCTGTCTGCTGCAAAAATTCCTCCATTCCATGCTGTACACAACTTCCTCTCCATGTATGCTTGTGCCAGCTCTGCATCTGTTGAGTCAACCGCAGGG
>JBBPKJ010000823.1:0-16246 GCA_038089195.1 Brasilioporus rufonigricans | reverse complement strand
TACCTTCCAACGATTCATGAATGACTCCTTTTGTGACATGATAGCCAAAGGATGGCTCATCATTTACATGGATGATCTCCTTATCTTCTCCCCCTGATGAAACCATCCATACTGAATGAACCAAACAAGTTCTTCAATGAATGAAAGAACTTGACCTCCATCTCAAATTAGAAAAATGTTCCTTCACCACAAAAGAAGTTGAATATCTCAGACTCGTGGTCAAACCGGGACATATTGCCATGGATCTGATCAAGTTAGATGGAATCTCTAAATGGCCAACCCCCTCTACCATGAAAGAAGTATGATCTTTCCTTGGATTCATGAACTTCTACAGACGATTCATCCCCAATTATTCCAATATTGCTCGACCACTCATCAACTTGACCAAGAAAAACCAAGCCTGGGACTAGTCCTTGACATGTCACTCAGCCTTCCTTACCCTAAAAGAACAATTCCTGAAGAAATCCATACTCCAACTCCTGGACACTTCCAAACCCTTTGCTGTCACCACTGATGCCTTCACATTTGCCTCTGGAGCCATTCTCCTTCAAACCGACTGTAACGGAGATTGGCACCCCTGCTCCTACCTTTCCCAGTCTTTTCCCCCAGCAGAACGAAACTATGATATCTATGACAGGAAACTCCTGGCCATCCTCTGAGCCTTAAAAAGATGGCGCCAGTACCTCCTCAGCTCTTCATTCCCTGTACAAGTCTTCACTAACCATAAAAACCTCACCTATTTTCGTAAACCACAACATCTAAACTGATGACAAGCCCAATGGCTCCTCGACCTCTCCAACTTCGATTTGAAACTAACCCATGTACCCAGAAAATTTCTCTCTGGACCAGATGCTCTCTCCCAACGACCTGATCTCATCCCTTCAGATGCTGAAACCAAAACCACCCTCCTTCCACCTTCCTTATTGGTTCGACTTATTGACTCTACCCTGAAAACCTTGATCTCTAAACATTCCAAGACTGACCCCTTACTCCTCAAGAAACTTTAAGACATTGATGAACTACCTGCTCCACTGAAGTCACACCTGTCGGATTGGCAACTCCTTGATGATATCTTGACCTACAAAGGATGGGTCTACATTCCCCCTAACGAAGAACTCCACTGCACCATCCTCCAGTGATGCCATGATCATGAAACAGCTGGACACCCTGGTATCCTGAAAACCCGTGTCCTGGTAGCTGCTGAATTCTGGTGGCCTGGACTCATGTCCTATGTTACAAAATATATTGAGGGCTGTGCCATCTGCCAGCAAAATAAAGTTAACACCCACCTGACCTGTCCTCCACTTACTCCAATTTCCTCTTCCACCACTCTCCCATTTAAACAGCTATCCTGCAACCTTATCATGGTCCCCAGCATGTGACTCAGCCTTCCTTATCCTAAAAGAACAATTTCTGAAGAAACCTGTACTCCAACTCCCTGATACCTCCAAACCTTTTGCTATCACCACCAACGCATCTGTGTTCGCCTCAGGAGCTATTCTCTTTCAAACCAACTGCAATGGAGAATGGCACCCCTGCTTTTACCTCTCTCATTTGTTTTCCCCAGCCAAACGAAACTATGACATCTATGACAGAGAACTTCTAGCCATTCTCTGAGCCCTGAAAGGATGGCGCCAATACCTCCTAGGCTCTTTGTTCCCGATACAAGTCTTCACTGACCACAAGAATCTCACCTATTTCTGTAAACCCCAACACCTAAACAGATGACAAGCCCAATGGCTACTTGACCTTTCTGACTTCGACCTGAAGTTAATCCACGTCCCTGGAAAACTCCTCTCAGGACCTGATGCTCTTTCTCAACGATCTGATCTTCTTCCTTCTGATGACAAAACCGAAACTACCCTCCTTCCACCTTCCTTATTTGTTCAACTCATCAACTTTATCTTAAAGACCTTAATTTCCAAACATTCCAAAAGTGATCCCTTACTCCTCAAAAAACTTCAGGGTATCAATGAACTACCTGCTCCACTAAAATCATGCTTGTCAGATTGGCAACTCCTTGATGACATCCTTACCTATAAAGGACGGGTCTATGTCCCTCCTAATGATGAACTTCACCACACCATCCTCCAGTGATGCCATGATCATGAAACAGCTGGACACCCTGGTATCCTGAAAATCCATGCCCTGGTAGCCACTGAATTCTGGTGGCCTGGACTTGTGTCCTATGTCACAAAATATGTCGAAGGCTGCACCATCTGCCAGCAAAACAAAGTTAACACCCATCCAATCTGTCCTCCACTTACTCCAATTTCCTCTTCTGTCACTCTCCTGTTTAAATAGCTATCCTGCGACCTTATCACCGACCTTCCTGTTTCTTCCAGCTTCGATTTTCTCTTGGTCATGGCGGACCACAGCCTTACAAAGGGGGTAATTCTCTGCCCTACCAAGAAAACCACCACCGCTGAAGGAATTGCCCTTCTTTTCTATCACAAAGTCTTCTCTAGATTTGGCCTCTATGACAAAATCATCTCGGACCGAGGCCCTCAGTTCGCCTCTGCCTTTGCCAAAGCCCTGGGAAACTTCCTCAATTACAATCTCGCTCTCTCCACTGCCTATCACCCTCAAACCGATGGAGAAACCAAGCATGTAAACCAAGAAGTTGAAACTTATCTTCGGATATTCTGCAGATCTAACCTGACAAACTGGTCCAAACAGATTCCCATGGCAGAATTCAGTCACAATCACTGCCCTCATTCTGTCACCAGCAAATCTCCATTCTTTTGTTACGACTGTACCGGGTAGGTCACAGTCGTAGACCAGCTGGTCAAGGTCCTTATACCCTTGGTAAAGGAAGGGCAGCCTGGAGCACAATGAAGTGCTTAGAGCTTGTCACAAAGGTTGGAAGGATGGTAGAAGAGGCTTAGGATTCAGAGGCTAGGTAGATCCCAAGGTGCACCGGTAGGTACAAGATGGGGAACAAGTACAGGAGAGTGTCTACTATATATACTACTGGGAAGTGAGCACAGACCAAGTGTCTAAATGAAGAGAACAATGGGAAGTCCGAAAGAAGAGAACAATAGAAAGACAAAAGGGGAAGGCGGAGAGCCGCGAGAAGATCAGGAGAGAAGACGAGAAGACCATGGAGATGACCGTGGGAAGATCGGGATCTATAGTAGAACGGGGATCAAGGAGAAGCAAAGATGAAACAAGGGGATCGCCGATGGTTAATCAGGATCATGCGAAGTCTGAAAGGTAGCTAAGTATCATGTGAAAAGACAAGTGAAAAAGAAAAGAATGGAGTCAGAAAGCATGAATCGTAACATCTTTCTCATGATGGGATATGAACTGTGAGCTCTTCCCTCTATCTTCTCAACCACTAATGTAGCTGCTGCTGACATCTGTATCAAAGAACTCCTCACGTCCAGAAACGAAGCCCTTGCTGCCCACAAACTCTCCAGGCAAACCATGGCAGCCAGAAACAAGAAAAAGTTCATTCTATTCATCAATGGACAAAAGGTATGGCTCAAAGCAAGAAACCTAAAAAGAAACATCGTCAACCCAAAGTTCGCCTCAAAATAAAAAGGTCCTTTCCTTATCACAAAAGTATTGTCCCCAATCACCTATCAACTCTGACTACCCACTTCTTGGGGAAAAGTACATCCTACTTTCCACACTTCCTTGCTAACTCCATATAAGGAAAACCCGATCCATGGAAAGAACTTCCCTCAACCACCGTCGGAACTTATAGACAGAAATGAAGAGTTTGAAGTAGAATGAATCCTGAAACATTGGAAGACTCCAACAGACTTCCATTTCTTGATCTGATGGAAAGGATACTCTGCTGCCGACGACTTCTGGGAACTAGAGTCTAACCTGAAACATTCAAAGTCCATTCTCCAAGATTATAAGAAACAACTCCCCAAGATCTTCCCCTCTCATGACCTTTCAAGATGTGGTGCCTCTGAGTGAGTGCCCCCTTGAATGAGAAGAAACAATAATGCAAAACTCCTACTTGCCATCACTATATCCCTCTCCTTCTTCCTATCTTGTTTTTCTACTTGTTTTGCTCTTCTTTTTGTACATACCTTTTCACAATTCCTCCATTAACCTTCTCTGAATGATATGGCCTCCAACCGTACTTCCCCCTCTCTCCTTTCCCCAACCAAGTCTTCTATTACTCTGTCTTCCACCACTGCCACCACTGGCTGGAATGTCTATCTCACTGAAATCATTCTCTCCAACAAAACTTCACTGTCTAGATGTCCTGTCCTCTCCATTGATGTACCACCTCTTGCCCATTGAGTCTGCGATGGATTTCCTGACAGATCCTACCTCACTTGTATCCAGACAATCATGAACGACTCATGTCTCGCTGTGCCCATCACTGCCTATTTAGACATGGGATCTCCTCTACTCGCATTATACTACACTCTTCTCCAAGCCCAACGGTTGAATGTTGGAAACATTCAGTCTACTGACCCTACCATTACATTCCTCTCCACTGTCATCACCAACATTCGCAGTGAACTAACCAGAGCCCTAGGCATTCTTGCCTACCAGCTCAAGCTAGGAGAATTCATGGCTGATGTAGACCGTTATCTTTGAGAACTAAACTACCAAAACAACACACCGATCCATCTCTCCATCCCAGAACAATCTTCCACTCTGTCCGTGTCCTCTTCTCCCTTAAATCCCAAACAACTCCAGGCAGTTACCTGTGCTGAATACGCCTTCCATAAAGCAGGGAGACATGCACCCCTTCCCCCTTCCCATCTGCTTTATCAGTTTACCTGCTTTCACTGCAGGTTCTTAGGACATACTCAAGTTGAATGCTCCTCGTACCAATGCCCCATCTGTCTTTGATGGGCTCCAGGACATAAACAATATCTCTGTCCTGCTTGCTGAACTCCTCACAATGTCTCTTGGGATTTGTCTTCATCCCCTCCTCATTGCCATCCTTACAGACGTAACACTGCTCGCATCTCCACTGGAGGATACATACCTTGTCATCAACCACCACCACTTTCTCCTCCCAGATCACCATCTTCTGGAGATGATCCTTACGATGATACCGCCTATGCCAACATGACTGGGTCTCCAGTCGGACCGGACTATAACCTATAAGATAGATTGACTTGGAGGTCAATCATACAAAGGGGGTTATGTTACGACATATTCTTTTCTTCAATCTCTGACTCGTTTTTCCATTCTCCACTTCATTGTCTTCGATCTCAGTTGACTAACTATTACTTTCCCATGTTTGAGTCATGGATTCTTGTTAGTCATTTCTCTTTACTAATTATCCAATTTCCATTGCATTTCATTCTATTTCATGTCTACCCTTAACCTGGTCCATGCATCGATACTGTACTTATATAAACCTTGCCTCCTCGATCATGTACCTTAGTCTAGAACATCATCGACATCCTTTGAACTAGACCAAAGGAAGAACCCTTGACCCTCTGAAATTTAAATGGAGGATACATCTAACCCTACCCAGGCTAGCTGTAACAGAAGGTTGGAGTGAAGATCTGGAAAATCTAGAGAACCATCAAGGATTCCTTCTCTGGACAAGTCTAGAGTGAATTGAGTTTATGGACAGTTGGTCCATTCAAGTAGCAGGACTAGACTAAAAATCAAGAGGCTAGAATTGCAGGAGTCTACAAGAGATCTCAAAGTATCAACAAGGGAGAACAAGAGTGAGGAACTACTTTACAAGAAGTGAAGCTTATATAGTATAGGAAAGCATGTACAGACCACCTTAGGGTGGGCAAGGAAGACTAATCAGGAAAGTGGAATTAGAAGATATGGAAGGCTGAGATAAGGCCATATAGTAGAGAAAATCAGAAGCAAGACAGAAATGAAGACAATGAGACAAAGAAGCCATTATGAAAATAGAAGCCAAGAAGAATGGAAGTGTAGTAGAGATGATCAAGGAAAGAATCAAGAAAAAAGAAGCAATGATGTCATAAGGTGCATGGAAATATTCTTGGAAATGAATGTGAGAATAAATGAAGAAGAGATGAAGAAGAACATGGGAAGATTCAAGGATCTCATGGGAATGGAGAGTGCTGAAGAAGCTGAAGAACCAGACAAGATTAGCTAATAGTTGGCTAACTGCATGGAAAGAAAAGAAAAAGATAATCCAGGGAGCTCTAATCATAACAGGCACTGATATCAATTGTCTTGACTGGAAATTTATATGAAAAACACTATTTTCCTACTATTCAACTTCCTACTTCCATTCCTATCAAAAACATTGATTCTACCATCAAAAATCCTCTTCACCACAGAACTTTTCTTTGCTATAGAAGAAATTACTCAAAAGACTAAATTTTATATTATAAATTGTAAGGCAACCAGAATGCTATCCTCAGACTTCCCTGGCTCAAAGAAGCCAATCCCACTATTGACTAGAAGCAACATATCCTCTTGATCCTGGAATCCATTGACAAATCTGCCAAACTCTATCACACTCATATTGCTGCTGTCAAAGTCCAAGATAGCAAAATCTTTCACATCCAATTGAAACTCCCTCAACACACAATAGTTAACCAAGTAAATGATATCTGTCTCTTTGATTACCTCAGTGAAAATGACCTCTCAGCACAATATGAAAGCTTTGAAGATTTTATTCCCTGGGCCAAAGAAAATTGGACTTAATTAAGTTATGATGTTTGGTTCTAGATTTACTTCTCTAGAACCTCCAGTTGTACAAAAACTTACTACAGTCACAGAGCTTGCCATGACAATGAAAAAGGATAAGCCCAAGCAAGTTCTACTACTAGAATATGCTGAATTTGTGAAATTGTTTTCCAAGAAAGCCACTGACCACATTCCCCTGTTCCAACCTGATGATTACACCATGCAATTAAATGAATCTTTTGTCACAAAAATCAGAAAGTCATATCTTCTAACTCTTGATGAATAAAAAGCCACCAAGGAATTTATTGAGGAAAACCTCACTTCTCACAAGATCCATCCATTTCAATCTCTCCAAGCCTCTTCTTTCTTCTTTGTTAAAAAGAATGATGAATGACTTTGTCCTTGTCAAGATTATCAATACCTCAATAAACACACTGTCCAAGATACATATCCTCTTTCCCTTATCTTTGATCTCATTGATAAGCTAAGGGATATCCATCCAATGGAAATACAACAATATCCACATTAAGGATGGTGATCAATAGAAGATGACATTTATCATTTACAAAGGCCTCTTTGAATCACTCATCATGTTCTTTGGGCTCACCAACTTCCCTGCAACTTTCCAATGTTTCATAAACAACTCTTTTGGAGATATGATAGCTGAAGGATGGCTAGTCATCTATATGGATGATCTCCTTATATTCTCCCCCAATGAAAAAACTCACACTGACTGGACAAAGCAAGTCCTACAGAGAATGCAGGAACTCAGTCTCCACCTGAAACTTACAAAATGCCTCTTTGTATAACATGGATAGCTTCGATGCAGGCAAGTGCAGCTATGACAGATGTTCCTTCCTCTGGGAGGTACTTATGAAGAGACACAATGTCCAGCAGGCAAGGCAATGCAGACACTAAGTCCAGACGACGGATAGATAGGCCTTTAGACAGAGGCAACAACAAGGACTCTTAGTCCTGATAACAAGCGACCCTTAGGCAAGGTGATGTGAGACAAGGCAAAGTGCTGGATTGCGAAGAGCTAGGAAAATAGTGTAGAACTAGCTAAAGTTACAGGATGACTTTAGCTACCTTTAAATATGTTATACAAAGGTTTAGGGCAGGCATAGAATCAAACAGAACAGCAAGGAAGAAAAGGACACATCATCACTGCACAGACCAGTGTGGAAATAAGTGATGAGCTAAGTGAGAATGCTGGACTTGAACCAGCAAATGAAGAGGCTTAGTCATGGTGAGAAGAAACACACAATGTTATAAAGAGAAATGCTGTAGGAGAGTGAGTCCAAGTATTGGAAACTAGAAGAGAGGAGTTACAAGAATATTGTCAGGATAAAGGACAAGAAGAAAGGAAAAGAAGCTTCAATGTGGAAATGGAGTTAGATGGTTGAATTGGAAGGTCAAAAGAAATAAGTGATGGCATAGACACACAACCATAACATTATCCCCTTCATAGACTTGTGTCCCTGGCACAAGTACTCCAAGATCGGTCCATTCAATTATCACTCCCAAAGGTAGGGTGTTCATCATCACCAAAGTCCCAGATAGTGCAATCATCAAGTTACCACAGCGGCAGTGGGGAGAGACTCTTGATCCATGGTCCCAGCGGAGACAGAAGTTGCATTGGGAGAGGAGACAGTGGATAGCAAGATTTCCTGGGATGAGAACATGGCAGTGAGAACAGGAGTATGAGGGGCAATCAGTCTTCCAATGTCCCAGCTGCTGGCAGATACAGCAGCAGTCTTGTGATTTATCGGGAGGGGGGTAAGGATGAGGAGAGGATGGAAGGTTTTGAAAAGGAGAGGATAGGACTTGCCTGTGGACAGTGGTCCAATGAAGGTCTAGGTAGGTGGGGTGGCTGGGAGAGGGGATGTCGAGGGAGAGAATTTGGATGGAGTTTTTGCTAGTGGTGAATGACATGGGGGAGGCTAGGTGTGCAATCAGAGGGGGATGAGGGAGTGGTGTAGGGGACAACAGGGGGTGTGTGGGGGAGAGGCCAAGTGGTGACAAGAGGTAGCTCCAGATAGTGGCTATGCTTGTATTTAGTGAGGGAAGAGAAAATGGGGAGGAATGTATCAGCAAGGTCTACGGGATTTAAGGAGGTTATGAATAGATCAAGTCCAATTCTTGTAAAAGATCTATGGCAGTGATGGGTCCAGTGGAGAGAGCAGTAATCATAGAAATGTCAAAGATATTGTCTGTTTGAGCAGGTTTCAAGTTTAGGAAAGTATGGAAAACTCGTTGAGAATGGTAATAAAGACATAGTGCAGAATGGATAGTAGCTTGAGTAGAAAATGAAGGAAGGTGTTCCAGCTTATACATAAGAGGAGCATTCTCCAAAATTCTGGCATACAGAAGGCAGCAAGGTAATTCGGGGAGAAGAGCAGGTTGGATGGGACAAGAGAGAGCAGTGGGAAGAGAGATCTAGGTATGGAAGGGGCAAGAAGAGATGCAGCAGAAGCAGTAGTGGGAAGATGCATGTTTGGAGAGGAAGGTGAGATGGAAAGGGGCACCAGGGATGAAGATCTTATATTGAAACTGCAGATGGGAGAATGTGATGAAGAGGCAGTTGATGGGTTTCATGCAATGATGTGGTGAAGGACAGATTGGGGGGTGATATGGTGGACGGTGTGGACGAGGGCAACAGAAATAAAGAGTAGGGTGGTGTAGATAAAGATGAGGAAAAGCCAGAAGGGAAGGGTGATGCAGTTCATTGGAGGTTCCTGGTTACCTTGTACTCCTTAAGTACATCAGTGGCATTACTAAGGTTTGATTTGGATTCCCAGGTGTTTTCCAAGGTTGCATAGCCTGTCCATTTGATGAGATATTTTTGTTGTCTTCCAATCCCACAGTGGGCTAGGATGGCTTCAACTTCATACTGCTCTTTGTTGTTGATGATATCTGGGGGAGGGGAAGGGAAGGCAGGTCCATATTCAGGAGAGGTGCAGTAGGAGGATAGTTTGGAAGACATCATGGCATTTCCAGGTTGAGGGAAGCTTGAGGTGGTAGGCAAGGTTGGAGAGGACTTCAGTGATTTCGAAGAGTCCTACCTTTTTTGGGGTGAGTTTCTTGAATGGGTAAGGGAAGTGGAGGTTAGTGGATTCTAACCAGACCTTATCTCTGATTTTCCATGGGCAGAAGGTGGAGGAGATGCACTCCTTCATCAGTTGCTGTGTCTTCTGATGAGCAGTGAGGGCTTTGTCTCATGCCTTGGAGATGGTAGACAGGCGGGTTTCTAAGGTGGGGAGGAATGTCTTTCTGATTGGTGGATAGGCATGGAGTTGATATCCCATCATGAGATGGAATGGCGTTTGGTGGGTGGAGGAGTGGATGGCAGAGTTATATGAGAATTCGGCAAGGGGAAGAAGATCTGCCCATTGATGGGATCGTCCATCGCAGAAGATACAGAGATAGGTCTCAAGTTCCTAGTTGATTTGTTCAGTTTCTCCATCAGTCTGGAGGTGATAGGTGGAGGACAGTTTTACATCGTAGGATAGGAGGCGAGCAAGTTCTCTGGCAAATGCAGAGGCAAACTGGGGGCCTTTGTTGGAGATGCAGGAGTTGTGGATGCCAAATCTAGGGAAGATGTTTTGGAAAAAGAGGTCTGCTACTCTGGCAGCGTCAATATTTTTGGAGCAAGGGAGGAAAATTACCCCCTTTGTAAGACTGTGGTCAACCATGACCAGAACAGAATCAAGATTGTGGATGGAGGGAAGGCCAAAGATGAGATCTATGGAGATTTGTTGGAAGGGGCAAGTGGCGGCAGAGGGGAGTGGCAACAGTGCAGGGACAGTGGGATGGGTGTTGACCTTGTTGGCTTGGCAAACGGGGCAACTGGAGATGAATCAGTGGATGTAGATGCCCATACTGGGCCACCAATAGTCCTGTTGGAGGTGTTACGACTTATTCTTTTCTTCAACCTCCGACTTGTTTTTCCATTCTCCGCTTCATTGTCTTTGATTAACCATTACTTTCCCATGTTCGAGTCATGGATTCTCATTAGTCATTCCACTTTACTAATTGTCTGATTTCCATCACATTCCATTCTATTCTATGCCTACCCTTAACTTGGTCCGTGTGTTGGTCCTGTACTTATTTAAACCTCATCTTCATGAGCCATGTACCTTAGTCTAGTCTCCTTCGGAATCTCATATTCCTTTCTCTTGAAGACTCCACTCTACTCTGAGTGAGCACTCCTTGGAACCTTACAAGGGTTCAGCATCTTCGATACTCTTTGAACTAGACCAAAGAGAACTCTTGACCCTCTGAAATTATAATGGAGGATACATCTATCCCTATCCAGGTTAGCCATAACAGGAGGCGCTGTTGGGTATAGAAAATTCCTTCGTGGCCTCCAGTGGAAGAGGAGTGGAGGAAGGAGACAAGGTTGTGGCAGGCGTCTTCAGGGACATAGAGGTGACCTTTGAAGTATAAGTTCTGGCCATTGTATAGCCAGTCAGAAGGGGAGGAGTTTCAGAACAGTGGAGAGCTGTCAGCAGCAGCATCAATGGTGCGTTTGACAAGGGAGTTGGTGGAAGATGAGCAATGCATTTTAGATTGGAGGGCAAGATCAAGGGCATATATAATGGTATGGTTGGGTAGGATGGAAGATTTGGTGTTATTGAGGGAGGTGTCTACTTGGTCTTTTCGAGAGAGAGCATTGGCAGGGGCCATCTTGGATCCAGGGGTGATGTCCCAGATGATGTTGAAGTCTTGCAAGAAGATACTCCACCTTGCTTGACAGCAAGATAACTTCTGGGGGGTGTGCATGTAGGACAGGTTCTTGTGGTTGGTGATTACAGTGACGGGGTGGCCTATACCTTGAAGGTATTGGTGCCATTCTTCTAATGTGAGGATTGTGGTGAGGAGTTCTCAATTGTAGATGTCATAGTTCTGTTTGGCAGATCCTAGGGTCTTGGAGAAGTATGCACAGGGGTAGAGGTCGCCATTGGCGTCCAGCTGCATAAGTACAGCATCCACTGCTGTGAGAGAGGTGTCTGACATCAATGTGAATGGCTTGGATGTGTTGGGAAGGAGGACAGGAGTGGCAGTAAAGATCTTTTGGAGAGTACAAAAGGCGAACTCTTGGTTGGATCCCCAGGTCCAAGGCTGCTTTGCCTGGGTGAGGAGGTGGAGTGAGGTGGCAATGTTTGAAAAGTTAAGGATGAACTTGCAATAGAAGTTACAGAAGCCTATGAAGGAGCACACACCTTTAACATTGGACAGAGGGTTCCATTTGGTAATAGCAGTGAGTTTGACAGGATCCATCTTGGCAGACCTGCTTCTGATGATCATGCCAAGGTACTCCACCTCTGGTATGTTGAAAGTGCATTTTGAGAGCTTCAGTGAGAGATAAAGATTGTGCATCCATTCTAGGACATATTTAGTGCAGGTATGGTGGACAGAGAGGTTGGTAGAATGGATGAGAATGTTGTCCATGTAAATTATTCTGTGATGAGATCATGAAAGGAGTGGTTCATGAATGCTTGGAATGTGGTGGGGGAGTTACAGAGTGCAAAGAATATGACTGTTGGTTCGAACAGCCCAAGGGGAGTGATGAAGGCAGCTTTCCAAGTGTCTTTGGGGCATATATGGATGTTGTTGTAGCCCCATTGCATGTCAAACTTGGTGAATATGGTCAAGTTCTTCAACTTGTTGATGAGGTCAGAGATCAGGGGGAGTGGATACATGTTCTTGACAGTGTGTTCATTCAGGTAGTGGTAGTCTTGGCAGGGGCGAAGGAATCCATCCTTCTTCAGGACAAAGAAGAAGGGAGCAGCCTGAGGGGACTTAGAGGAGACTATCCATCTGATCTTCAGATGTTCTTCAATGAACATCTTACAGGCTTCCTGTTCTTGTGGGTTTAATAGATAGGTTTTGGTCACACAGGGGAAGAAGGATGACTTTAGTTCTATACCGTGGTCGAAGGGATGGGGTGGGGGGAGGAGATCATGGGTCTTTTCAGTGAAGATGTCGGCGAAAGAGTCAAAGGTGGAAGGAAGGGTTTGTTGTCCCTTCTGGGCTTGGCTGGCGATCTCAGTAGAGAGGGTGGTCTTACAGATGTGCTCTCCTTTTAACCAGGCCTCTTGTTTACCCAGTTGAGAGTTGATTTTTTTGTCAGGGTCTATCCCTAGCCATCATGCTAGATATCGGGTGGGGATGGGGTCAAAGGGCATTTGCTTAGGACGAGACAATTTGGAGAGAGAAAGGGTTCCAGCAACCCAGTTGATCTTTGGATTGATGAAGCAGAGCCAGGGCATCCCAAGGATCACCTGGGATCTTCCACACTCTACGACCATCAGGTCAAGGGTCTCTTCATGGTTGGGGAAGGAAAGGAGGGAAGTGGCGGTCCGTGTGATGGCTCTGGACTGGTTTTCTGTTCCATCAATATTATAGGCTTTCACTGGTTTTGGGAGTGGGCGGGTTGGTAGAAGGAGTTGGTGGACAAGGGATGTATCAATGAAGTTCCCAGATGCTCTGCAGTGGATGAGAGCAGAGGTGGCGACAGTTTTTGCTCCATGAGAGAGGGAAAGTAGGACTCATATTGTCTTCTCAGAAGATTGTGCTAGTAGTACAGGAGCAATAGTATGAGGAAGGGGAGACATTGGGACATCTTTCCTTTTCAAAAATCCTCATCTTCGACTATGGTTGTTGACTGGATGACTTCAGTTTCCTTGTTTTCTGTTTCATCAAAGCAGGTATGGAGGACCTGCATAATCTGCTGTGGATCTTTGCCTTGGGCCTTATGGCTGCATATATACTGGGCAAGTTCAGAGGGTTGAGCAACAGCTATGGCTTGGATGCAAGAGGACTGAGCGGGTCATTTCCCACAAGGTTTACTAGGATATCATGGATGATTGTGGGTAGAACAGTTGGGCTTTTTACAGATGAAGCAGAGGCAATCACGAAGGCAATGAGCCTTTTCTATGGGGGAGAGGTTGAGAGTGTTGATATCCATGGCATTTGGATCTTTGGCACAGGTAGGGAAGGTATGGGTACCTTCCTTCAGGATGTTGTTATCCATTTCAAGATGCTCAGTGAACTTTTTGGCATTGTTGACCCACTTCTCATAGGTGACAGGTAGGTCTTTCTGGGAGTAAATGAGGCAATGGAGGGGAGGGTACAGTCCCTTAGCACACTTCTGGCAGATGGTGGCAGGGTCCTCAAGTTGGGCACAGAGGATGGCATTGGAAAACTCCTGGACATACTTCTGGAGCATGTAGTCATTGATGATCCTGGGGTTCTTGGAGTTTCAAACAACATTCTGATGAAGGACATCAAGGGTCTCTCTAGCAGCTCCCTTGGTGTCATATGGGACAAAGATGGACTTGAAATCAGCAACAACCTTGTTGAAGGTCTTATTTTCGTTTTTGGTGGTGGGGTTCTGCAGAATGCCATACCACTTTTCAGTGAAGTGGATGCCAGATCCCCCACCCATCTTGTTCAGGAGGGTGTAGATTTTAGGCAGGTTGGAGGTGAAGATGTTGCTGTTGGCATTGAAGTGTCCTTTCATGGCACTAATCCACCATGTTGCTTTCTGGGCATCCCCAGTAAAGTCAGCAGGGAGGGTAGATTTCAGTTCAACAGGCTTGGTGTTACAGTAAACCACCTTCATGCCAGTCTCTTCCTCATTAGCTTTCAGTTCCAACACATAACCCTCTTTCCCTATGTTTCATTTAACTACTTCTTGGTTATCTTCTTTCTGGATGATGTGCTTGTCTACCCCTTTTAACTGGTATCTTTTCAGACTACCCTCTCCTACAACACTTCTCTTGTAGTGTTGTGTGTTCTGATCTCCACACCTAGTCTTCTTTTCACTGTTACTAAGCCTTTTGTCTTGCAGATTTGATTCCTGTCTTCTGGCTTAGCTAATCTCCTTTACTCTGGTCTGTGCAGTGGCTGAGCCTCTTCTTCTCCTTGTTTCCATACTATTCCATGCCTGCCCTTAGTCACAATTGACATGTATTTAAGACTAGCTGAAGACCCTCAATGTCCTTTAGCTAGTTCTACATTTATTTAATGCACTACTTGGCTCATCTTGCATGACATCTACTTGCCCTCTGCTCTCTAGATGCTGCGTCTCTTCATGAGTACCTCCTAGAGTCCAAAAGTTATCGTCTCGAGCATAAGAAGTGCTCTCAATGTTACACTTGGTAGTCATAGCAATGGGGGATGGGGTATGAAGCAAAGGGGAGATTTGGATAGGCAATGGTGGTTGGGGATAGTTATAGTCAGCAGGGGGGACACTGGGAATATCTACTTCGATATCTGAGTCTTTAGACTCAACAGCAGGTGATTGCTCTCGACTGGCAAGTAGTCTGGCAAGGCTTCTCTGAGCATGGGTGGAACAGGGTGTCGGCACACTTGAACTGGAGGATCCAGCAATCTTTTGATGAGGGTTGGGTTGGTTGGCAATGGTGACTTACTCTGCAAGGAGAGAGTTGAAGAGACAAGCTAGTTCTTTTGTAATGCAGATAGCTTCAACGCAGGCAAGCATAGCTATGACAGATGTTTCTTCCTCTGGGGGGTACTCACAAACAGACACAATGTCCAGCAGGCAAGGCAATGTAGACACTAAGTCCAGACAATGGATAGATAGGCCTTTAGACAAAGGCAACAATGAGGACTCTTAGTCCTGATAACAAGCGACCCTTAGGCAAGGCAATGTGAGACAAGGCAAAAGCACTGGATTGCAAAGAGCTAGAAAAATAGTGTAGAACTAGCTAAAGTTACAGGGTGACTTCAGCTACCTTTAAATATGTTATACAAAGGTTTAGAGCAGGCATAGAATCAAACAGAACAGCAAGAAAGAAAAAGATGTGTCATCACCACACAGACCAATGTGGAAATAAGTGATGAGCTAAGTGAGAATGCTGGACTTGAACCAGCAAATGAAGAGGCTTAGTCATGGTGAGAAGAAACACACAATGTTATAAAGAGAAACGTTGTAGGAGAGTGAGTCCAAGTATTGGGAACTAGAAGAGAGGAGTTACAAGAATATTGTCAGGATAAAGGACAAGGAGAAAGGAAAAGAAGCTTCAATGTGGAAATGGAGTTAGATGGTTGAATTGGAAGGTCAAAAGAAATAAGTAATGGCATAGACACACAACCATAACACTTTGCCACAAAGGAAGTTGAATATCTTGTTATGATTATTAAACCTGGATATGTTGCCATGGACCCAGTCAAATTAGATGGCATTGCCAAATGGCCTGTTCTATCCTCAGTCAAGAAATATGATCCTTCCTTGGCTTTGCCAATTTCTACAGATGTTTCATTCCCAATTACTTCAATATTACATCATCATCCATTGATCTTACCAAGAAAACTCAACCTTGGAATTGGTCCTCCTTGTATGGCTTTGTGTCACATACCAGATTCACCAAGCCAAACTCCAGTCCTCCGGACTCAACTCCGAACTATCTTATTCACCTCCGGACCTTCTTTACTTGCTAAGTCTTGTTTTCCTTACTCCGGACCAACTCCGGACTTCTGTTACTTATCTCTTTGATATGTTTCACCTTGACACCTCAGTTCCTCTGTCTTCCTGACATCTCTGTTCCTATGTCACTCTGACATCTCTCCATTCTTGTTTTATCTTGACACTCTGTCACTCCTGTTT
>JBBPKJ010000822.1:0-16257 GCA_038089195.1 Brasilioporus rufonigricans | reverse complement strand
GAGGATCACTCGAAGCTCATGGAATTAGCCGGAATGTATTGCGACCATTTTATCCGCCCTTGTGAGTTGTGGCGTTTTCATGCAGTCCACTTTGCATACAAGTCCCTTCGACGGTCAGGCGCGCTAGCGGACGGACGCCAGAGCCGTCCGAGCACCCGTCTCGTTGATCGTTTGAAGACGTCCGTCAATATGCCGATTTACTGATGGAAGAACGTAAACTAGATCGTCGTTCCGCTCGAGATTTCGTAGGTTTTTAGTAATGCCTTCTGCTGATACCTCAAACGGGCGTGCATGAAGGTCCATTACAGGTAACACGGTGTTGCGCTATGTGCATGCACAGCTTTCTTGAAGCAATACTACGGGCAATACTTTGACAAGCTGGTAAGGTAGAGATGTTCCTTGTCAACGAACGAATATAATTTGGGAAGTAGTCCAGCGAACTCCGGCTTCGCCACAGTCTCCCAGTGCGCCTGTCGCAAATTGGTTCCAGTTTGAATATTGTATGATCGTTCCGACATACCTGCACCGTTGGCCACCCGCAGAGAACAACATACTTGTTCTTATCTTCGTGCGTTTGTCCAAACGCGAGCATCTTGTTGCTCGCTTCTGAGAACTTGTTCAAGATGTCGACTACGGCTTCACGATGCTCTGGTGCTTTCAAGGACAATATAAAAATCTGTGATAGGTTGTTCGAGGGCGATTGTTGGGGCTGAAAATTCAACATCGTATACCACTACTTTACCCTCGATGGATGGTTTAAATGCCTGGTTGATGGTCGGGAAGGACGGTAGTTTCGCGAACACTCTGTGTATCTCATAGTTGTCCCAATCTACAGAACATATAATAGCGATATGTGAATATACGCTGTTTGAGACTGTGTAGGCCGTTGACGTACGAATGATGACGTAGCCGGTACTTATGTACCTTGATCTGCATTGGACTACTATCCATGAATTAGTCCTATCCTCTCCTTTTCAGACCCTATCCTGTTACACTAGACCCAGGTAGGGGCTAGGGTAGTCCTGTTGAACTAGGTCAAGGAAATGGGAATAGGTCAGGTGACCTTGCAGGGGTTTGGCTTAGGTAAGCGACTGGATGATTGAGTAGTTTGACAGAGGTTTCCCTTGTTGGGTGAGAAGCTACTGAGGTAGCAATGATGACTGGTACTGGGATGTGGAATGAGTTCTTCTGAGGAAGGGATTGGATATCCTTAGCTACTCACTTAAGAGTGGAGTAGGAGACTTGGGACAATAGTGGATTGCGATGGAAGTACAGGAAGAACAAGAGTGAGGAAAAGTACAAGAGGATTGCGAGGTTTATATACTACTATTCCTGCTTTTGGGCAGGTGCAGGAAAGGTGACTAATAAGTGATAGAAGCGGAAGAAGAGTAAGCATATATGAGTCATCAGATATTGTGAGAAGAGCTCGAGAAGTGGAGCAAAGAAATAAAAGAAACATGTAATAAAAGAAATGTGTTTAAATGGAGTTGAACTGGGGACTTCATATGAGACTAGCAATGTAAAGAAAAAGTGTAGTCCCCCAGACGAATCATAACATATCCTCTCCTCCACATCCATTTTCTCCTGCAGACAGGTTCCAATATTGTTGCCACTGCTGTTAGCAACTTGGACATTGGAAGTGTGACTGTCCCTCCTATTCTTGCCCCCATTGCCATGTCCTCACCCCAGGGTACCTTGCCATCTCCTGCCTCCTATCTCAATGCAACTTCTGTTCTCACTGGGGTCATCAACCACGATGCTGCCCCCACAATCACTGTGGTAACTGTAACCAGTTGGGACACCTTGTTGATGATTGCATTGTCTAGGACTTTGATGACAATAAACAGATTGCCTTTGGAGACATGGATGGAGTGGACCACTCTTGAAGATCTTATGCCAGGGACACAACTCTATGAAGGGGGTGATGTTATAGTTGTGTCTCTGCACCATCATTTGTTCCTCGTGACCTTCCAATTTGACCATCTTGTTCCTTTTCCTCATTGTAGTTTCTTTTCCTTCCTTCTAGCTCTATATCCTGACAATATCCTTGTTACACCTCTTTTCTGATTGATTATTAGGACTCCTTCTTGTACAATGCCTCTCTTTATGACATTGTGTGTTCCTCCATTCCATGACTAAGCCTTTTCTTTTGCAGGTTCGAGTCATGCATTCTCACTTAGCTCATCACTTATTTCAGACTGGTCTATGTGGTGATGATGTGTCCTTTTTTCCATATCATTCCATGCCTTCCCTAAACTCCTTGCTGTACATATATAAGACTAGCTAAAGACATTGTGTATCCTTAGCTAGTTCTATGCAATCTTGCACACTACTTTGCTTCCTCTTGTGTGCATCCTCTAAGTCTATCTTCTCATTGGATGTTGTGTCTCTTTGTGAGTACCTCCCAACATCAAGGAAAGTATTGCTTGAGCATCATTGTGCCAACCACATTATAGGGGGCATGGAATGCACTTGAGATTCATATGATGTCAGGTGACATATAAAGAGATACAGTGAAAGCCATAAAGAGAAGGGTCTATGATCTCCATTAACTGGCTAAGGTCATTGTGCATGTGAATGTGTACCATAAACAGAATCCACATTGAAATAAAATAAGTGAAAATAGCCAAAAAGAATAAAAAAGTTGCAATAGGCATTGGAAGTTAGAGATTCTATCACACCTGGTCTGCTCATGGCAGGGAGGTCACTTATTCATCACATGGTATTATATGAAGTTTGCTCATATTTTAGATTATGTCTGTACTGCAGCACTGAAGCAATTGCCTGATATGGTAAGGCATAGCTTGGCTATGGTAGCTAGGCTGCTGCAGTGTGTGTGATCATGCTCAGTCATTGCTGGTGATGCCATCCTTGTGTTTCACATCTGTGAATTGCTTTCTTGTCATCTATGGTCCATTTAAAATATGTTTGGTCACTCTGATTGGCCTGATATTGCCTTAATGTGGCTGTGTGATCTGGTAAGTGCAATGTATTCTAATTGGTACAACCAAACCTTGCTGTTAAGAACCAAATCCTCCAGTCCAAGTCTGACCAGAGATCAAGGATGATAGGCAGAGTTGAGGAGGTGGATGACAGAAGTGGACATGATGTCTGGGGTGGAGGTGTGTCAAGTTTGGTATCTCC
The DNA here is from genome assembly GCA_038089195.1 of Brasilioporus rufonigricans. Taxonomy (NCBI): domain Eukaryota; kingdom Fungi; phylum Basidiomycota; class Agaricomycetes; order Boletales; family Boletaceae; genus Brasilioporus; species Brasilioporus rufonigricans. The sequence continues at coordinate 13,113 of JBBPKJ010000822.1, read as the reverse complement.
AGTTCAAGTCCAACTGGAGTTCATAGGCTAGATGGGGGTTAATGCAGGAGTGGACTGGAGGTCCAAGCAGAGTAAGAGTGAGATTACTTAGGAGCGAGGACTTGGCGCAGGACTTGTGTGTTGTGCCCTTGCATAGGTCCATCCTCTAATGGAGGTTGGAGGTCAGGCAGAGGTTTGGCATAGGATAGGGTGAAAAGATGAGGGACAAGGAGATGAGTGGTGTCTGACGAGAACAGGAGATGAGGGGAGACTTAGTTGATATTTGTACGAAGGTTACAGGAAAGCAGAGGCAGTCCTTAAGTACATTCGGAGTAAGGTATGGAGATATAAAAAAGGGAATAAGATCAGTACCTAATTAGGCAGAAAGGTTTCAGATGTCAAATATAAGTAAGGGAAAGGGATTTTGGTGTCAATTAACTCACATGGGATGGAAACAGGTTTCAGATGTCAAATAAACTCGCAAGGGGTAGAAACGGATCAAAAGAAACATAACATACACAAGAGACTGAGATCCAAGCACTACCAAGCAAGTCTGAGCTGAGGACAAACTCCAAGATGGGAACTCCAAGGGATAAGGAGTGTGTTTAGGGTGGAGGTGGGCAGAGAAGGCCAGAGGTGGCACATTTGGTGTCAGAGGGATGGGATATGACAAGGTGTCAGAGTGGAAGGGGACATAGTATGTTATGACTCATTATACACCTGGTACTCTTTTCTCCTCCTTGTCACTCTGATGCCCTTTCCTTGATGTTCCATCATTACCTTGAATCCATTGAACTCCTGATGTTCCTCTCTTCCTTGCCACTCCTCTCTCCTTATTAATCCCCTTCTGATCTCCTCATCACTCCTCACCAAAACTGTTATCTCCATTAGGTCTCCATTGAAACCACTGGCCAACATGTCCTTGTCTAGCCCACAGGGATGACTAGTTGCTCTTAATGTTTTCCCAATTCCTGAAGTATCCTTTACCTTTGAATACCTTTACTTGCCTAACTCTTTTACCTTAACTTCACAGGTTAGACGAATCCTTTATAGAACCTGGACTCCTCATTCATCATTGGCTTTCCAATGACTCACTTCAGATCCTATCTCCTTTTGATCTCCATTTCCTTGTTCATCACTTTGACTCACCCTGACTCCAGTTCTATCTATGACTGATTCTTCATTACTTCTTGATCTCTGTTTTCCTTCTTCTTGACTCATCAATTCATAGATCTCTTCTGATTCACAATAACTCATTGTCTCTTCATCATTATCACTTATCTCTGACTCATCCTTCTATTCATAGACCTCCTTGCTTCCATTTAACTCTTTTCTCTTAGTCATTTGTCTTCTATGCCCACCCTTAACTTGGTCCATGTGCATCTCCAATAGCTAGATAAACCATAGCTCTATATCCTGTAACCTTAACCTAGATCTCTCTCTTCACTTGTATAGTTCCTTCCAGATTCCTAGAACTTGTCAAATCTACTTGCTTCTCCAAGTCTCCATTTCACTTCTAAGAGAACATTCAATCTCTCCCAGAGAACCATAGAGCCTTGGCTCAGTCCTTGGCCATCCTTTACCTTGTCCCTCACCTAGGCTATCAAGCCAACCCATGGGCCTCCCATGCCCCCAGATTCCCTGACCACTAGGAGGGCTATCTATGAGGGTTACTCCTAACCAAGGAATGGTCAGGCATAACAAAAGATCTAGGTTACCCATCATGACTCCTCTTTAGCAAGTCATCCTTCCACTCATTCACAAACACTGATCACCCCAATCCCTGATTGATAGGAGATTCCTATCCTCCTTTCATCCCATTGCTCACCACCAGACACCATGATCACCTCTGATCTCCTAGATAAATCTATGAGGCTTAAACTCACCACTCTCCTTCAATTCTGACACCCACTAGACCCACCAATTACTCTAGATAAGCTTTACCAGCTTGAAAATACCGCTTTCCCTAATCCCTCAGAAGAGCCTAGACTTGCTCATTCCATTTTATCTTCCTTGCAGAAACTACTAAGAACCCCTGGAACCATAGATCCGCTCCCAGACAAGCATTTTCCAGTGCAAGATCACACAAGACATCCTTACCATCAAAACCATTGATCCTTGACTTAGTCAGTCAATTACCCAGATCCTCAACCTTTTGGTTGGACAACTTCGATTTAGATTCCCTAAATAAACTTTGAGAAGTTCAGCCATCAAATCTAGCTCACTTGAAATCCTCCCTTGGCAGATGCTTCTGCCAAAACTCCCACTTGATCCAGTCTTCTCAATAAGTACTAACTACTCAGACATTAAACCTCACTATTTGAACAGCATCTCTGCCACCCACTCGACCACCCTGGACCTAGCAAATGCTTAGATGACTATGCTTCCTCTTCAATCCACCAGAGTAGCTTTGTTCATAAGCCACCATAGTCCATCATTGACTTGCCCTCTTGGCCACCCCACTAATCTTCAGGATACTTGAGTCTCTTTTTGAGCTCCTTCCTGATAGATCCTTCTAGCACCACCTGCTGGACATCTTGGACTCTCTCTGAACAATCTTAGAACCTTGGTAGATGTTCCCTTCTACCAGATCCAACCCAGGACTCATGCCGATTCTAGAGGTGCCATACAAATATCTGAAAGACCCTTGGAACCACACAGCCCTAGATGTGCTTTATAAACTGCTAGTGGAGCCATAACTTGGCAACCCATTGAATGGGCTATTCACTCATACCAGAGTACCCTTATAGATACTCTAGACACCAGATGGACAACCACCCCATCCAGAACTCACTGAACCAACCCCAATTACACATGACCAAGACATGCATTATAAGTTTCTGATAGATCACCCAGATCGAGCTATTTGCTCACCACACTAAGATCCCAGTGCTAAGACAAAACTACCTCATTGAACCCAGAATACAATGAATATCAACCTCATTGGATAGCAGAAGACTACTCTGCTGAAACCATGTGACCCCAGAGGATCCTATCATCACTGACAGATTCTGTAGATCCCACTTGATAGTGCTAAGACAGATTACAAACCTGTCAAACCCAATGACCACTGACTGAGCTATTCACTCAATGACAGACCACTGAACCTGATGATGTCATCGACAGCCATCATCAATCTCTGAATCTTCAATAAGATCATCCATTAATTGTTCCACCAAGAAACCTTTCTCCAGTACATCTAGGCCTACTCCAACTGTGGTTGTGACCCCTAGGACACTAGAACCCACTGACTCCTGACTTAGACAAGTCAACCCTTGATCCTGGATCTCCTAAACTAGTATAGATTGCTAGGCCATCAGATCCACTCCCAGAACCTCTGGTCTTTTCAACTGAAATCCACAGAATGGTAGTCACTGCTACCAACCTTTCCTTTGATTGACTCCCTCAACAGATTTGGACATCTGGCTATTGGATCACCCATCAGATCTCCTCAACACTTGATTGGCATTATGCCACAAACAGATCCACCACAGATACTTGAGATAATGTGTCTCTACATGAGTACCTTCTTGAGATGACACCAGATTTCTTCCTAGAAGAACCACTGAAACCAGAGAGTTAACCCTCACTTAATGACCCACTTGAAGTCTGTTTTATCCAGGACTACTTCAGCTGCAACTGAACCCCTGGAATTACTCCAGATTCCCTAAAAAGATCTACCCAACTCTGCAAATATTGAGGAAACCCATCAAACACTGAGAAATGTTGATTCTCCTTGAAACCATGGTTATTTCTGCCTCTTCCAGAAGCAGGATTAAAACTCAGACAGAATTTCTCTATTCCTGATCCCATCAGAACTACTGCCACTTGATTTCCATAGCTTCCTAGAACTCAGGAAAACACTGAAACCTGCTTTCAAATTCCAAAAAATGGAGTTTGAAGAACAAGTATAAGAAACCTCACCAAGATCCCACAGAACTTGTCCACTTTTCCATTGAACCACCATGTCCTCTCAGAGAACCACTAGACTCACCCTTGAAGAAAGGCTATGATGTTTCACCAGTAACCTTTGCCTTTGCTGTCATCATACTGGCCACATACAAGAAATTGTCCTAGACAGTTTACCTCTTTGACACCTATGCGATCCCCTATCATGATATCTTCTAAAATGAACCCTGGAGAATGGCAATGCTGCCTTACCTGACAGCTTTGCTTTCACTATAGACACTCTGGACACCAACATACCCATTGCCCTCACTATTCAAACTTGGCAATGATCCATCCTCTCCCAAATCCACTTCCCCAATAGAACCTTCAGAACTAGCCCATACTGCCACTTCAAATATCCTTTTTTTAGAATAGCATGCCAGCTTTGACTGGTTCCTTGAAACCTTCAAATCTACTACCCCAGATCCCATTGATGATCTCTCTACTGGCTTGATGGCCCTTAGACTCTCCTCAACACTTTCACCTGTACCTGAAGAGACCTCTCCTTCACCCAAACCAATGCATCCCCCTCTGTTATCCACTAGAATCAACTGACTTTTTTTCTCCTTCAGACACTCCCAATTCAGGTACCACTCCTTTGTTCCCAATGCCCCTGGTCATACAACCTTTATTGTAAAGCATGCAGCAGAACATGCATACTTCTGCAAGATCCCTTATTGTCCCTATCAACATGAATGGTGATTATTGCCAACCTGCAGACAACCTCGATAAGTCAATAAACTATCATGATCTCTTTGACCTCTCATTGATTCCTTCCTTGATCAAACCCTCAAATGACCTTGATATATCATAAAAACTATCTTATCACTCTTTGTTGCCATCGACCCCTCACTTCCATCCCTCTCAACAACCCCAGCATGTCGCAAAAGTGCTTAACCATTTGACTCCTTCGCTTGCCAATGACCTTAGTATGTCATCAAAACTACTTTCTGTTCTCTCATCACCTCCTGTCCTCATTGTTGACCCATGACCTTGACATGTCATAAAATTGCTCACAACTGCACCAAGTTGTTAAACTGCCTACACAACCACTTGAATCACCTGAACACATAGACAAACTCCACAGAAACCCTTATCTGATTGTTTGATCAACCTGGAACTCAATCATAACAAGGGGGTAATTTTCCATCTTTCCCTGAAACCACTTGATTTTCCAGAACCCCTCTTGCCAATCACAACATCTTCCACCCAGGCCACCCCTGAATGAAATATCACCACCATCCTCAAACCTCCTTACAATGCACCATCTCAATCTAATAGACCTGTTAAATCAATTGATCTCCCCATCTACATTCATCACATAAGACATGAATTGCCAAATGAAACATATGCAAACCACTTCCTTACATATACCTGAGACCCCTGCCTTGCAGTTCCCATCTCTGTTTACCTAGATCTTGGATCTCTCCTTCTCACCCTCTACCAATCATTTCTACAACTCTGATTGTCTTCCATTAGAAACCCCTTCTTCCAGAACCCTGGATACATCTCACTTTCTAGTGTCCACTCCAACCAAGAAATAGGTCACCTGTGTTACAGTGACCTTTGCCTTGATATCACTCACCTGCAGCCTTATCCATTTTCCATTTTACTCTTTGAACTCTAACTGATTCCTGATTGAAATCCTTTGAATCTGTTCAAGATGTGGTGCCTCTTCATGAGTGCCCCCTTGAACCTTTGAAACTTTTCACTTTGAACTCTTTACCCTTGAACCATGATTTCACTAGTCTACCTTTGATTTTGACTTCTAACCTTTTGATTGAACCCTTAACTCTTCACAACTTTATCTTTTTACAAGAACATTTAATCTTTTGAACATTTAATTCTTTTGCCCAACCTTGATCTTCTTCAAACCTTTTACCTTGAACTATTTGGCTCCTCCATCTTGAAACATTCTTCCTTTAAACACTATGGGCTCCTCTGAAACAAGGTTAAACTATCCAGGGAAACCCAGAGAACCCCAGAAACTTCGCAATAAGTATAAACTACTCACCGATCTCATAGAACACTATCACTGATCCCTCTGAAAGGATCCCAGTCTTGGGATAGACCTCTTACCTCTCCATCAGTGAACTCCAACACCATACTCTTGAACACACAGGACAGCACAAGTAGGTGTGATATACAAATACCAGACCCAGATACTTCTCCCTGCCTTCACTACCATCATGCTAGGACCATGGAATCCACTGAGAAGATATTGCCACTCCCTCTGGTAACCACTGAGATACCCTGTTTTAGAACTGTGATCATAAATTAAGCATTACTGTATAGCAACAGCATGATAACCTACACAGATTTGGCTCTCAGACCATGGACACCTACTTTACAATTTGATTCCAATGAAACTCCTAGATTACTTTGATCCTCTTGACCTCCCCACCTCTGATGACACATGATCCATTGAAGTGCTTGATACAGTGCTCAAGCATAACAAGGGGGTTATATTACAACTCATTATACACCTTGTACTCTTTTCCCCTCCTTGTCACTCTGATTCCCTTTCCTTGATGTTCCATCATTACCTTGACTCATAGAACTCCTAATGTTCCTCTCTTCCTTGCCACTCCTCTCTCCCTATCAATCCCCTTCTGATCTCCTTGTCACTCCTCACAAAAACCCTTATCTCTGTTAGATCTCCATTGGAACCACCAGCCAACATCTCCTTGTCTAGCCCACAAGAGTGACTAGTTGTCCTTAATATTTCCCAAATTCCTGAAGTATCCTTTACCTTTGAATTCCTTTACTTCCCTAACTCTTTTACCTTGACTTCACAGGTTAGACCAATCCTTTATACATAGAACCTAGACTTTTCATTCATCATTGGCTTTCCAATAACTCACTTCAGATCCTATCTTCTTTTGATCTCCATTTCCTTGTTTGTTACTTTGACTCACCCTGACTCCAGTTCTATCTATGACTGATTCTTCATTTCTTCTTGATCTCTGTTTTCCTTCTTCTTGACTCATCAATTCATAGATTTCTTCCAATTTCCAATGACTCATCATCTCTTTGCCATCAATTCTCATTGACTCATCATCTCTTCATCATTATCACTTATCTCTGACTCATCCTTCTATTCATAGACCTCCTTGCTTCCATTTAACTCATTTCTCTTAGTCATTTGTCTTCTATGCCTACTCTTAACTTGGTCTGCATGCATCTCCAGTAGCTATATAAATCATAGCTCTATATCCTGTAATCTTAACCTAGATCTCCCTCTTCACTTGTATAGTTCCTTCTAGATTTGTAGAACACATCAAATCCACTTGCTTCTCCAAGTCTCCATTCCACCTCTAAGCAAACATTTGATCTCTCCCAGAGAACCATAGAGCCTTGGCTCAGTCCTTGGCCATCCTTTACCTCATCCCTCATCTCAGCTATCAAGCTAATTCAGGGGTCTCCCATGCCCCCAGATTCCCTGACCACTAGGAGGGCTATCTATGAGGGCTACTCCTGATCAAGGAATGGTCAGGTGTAACAGTGAGGATGTCAGCACAGGACTTATGTGTTGCACCCTTAAGCAGATCCATGTCCTCGTATTTCAAAGCAGAGTTCCAACAGGGGATGGAGGAGAGAAGTGGACAAGGACAGGAGGCTATCTTAGTTGATATTAGTGCTAATGTATTGCATACAGGAGGGGTCCTTAAATACATTTGGAGTAAGGTATGGAAATACACCAAGGGAACAATGATCAGTATCAAGTAGACAGAAGGGTGTCAGATGTCAAATAAAAGTAAGGGGAAGGATTTCAGATGTCAAATAAACATAGACAGATGGATACAAATTTCAGACATCAACATATAAACAAGGAACAAGAGGTCTGAGCACTGCCAAGAAAGGCCTGAGTGGAGAATGAGCTCTGTAATGGAACTCTGAGGAGTGAGGGGTGATGGAACAGAAGGATGTGGAGGTTGGCAGATGTGGCCAGAGGGGATGTAACAGAGATTGGAGGGATGGATGTGACACTTGCCCAATGAGTGATCACAATCAAATTTAATGCCTAGGTATTTGATTACTGATCCCAGGTCAGTAATTCTGAAGTGTTCTGTGATGCATGATTTCATGTTGTTCAGAAACAAGTGAGAATTGCAAACAGCTATATCATCATCCACATGCCATCCTATCAGGCATTTAATGTGAATCATTGCATCAACAACATTAAGTAATGGCCCTTCATAGGAAAAGAGCTCATGGTTGCATTTGGAACATGTGAAACCAAGCTTGCCCATGATCAAGCATACTTGATTATATCACTTGAGCACAGACTGCTTGAGTCCATAGATGGTGCATAGCATAAGCCATACTGTAATGTGCCAATTGCTTTCTTCAAAGCTCCTTGATTGCTGCATGTAAATTGCTTCCTTTAGTACCCCCAATAGGAAAGCATGTTTTATATCAAATGTATCAATTTCCCAATTGTTCTGACATGCAATGATGATGAGCATGATGAATGGTTGCTGGCTTTACCACCAGAGCAAATGTTGCCCCATAATCAATGCCTGGGACTTGAGAGAACCCCCATGCTACAAGTTAAGCTTTGTACACAGATTTGTGCTTATTGTCCTCCTTGAACTCCAGGATCCATCAAGAACCAATAGCTTTATGACCTTCAGGTAGAGTAGCCAACTTGTATACTTGCATCTCTTTCATAGTATTCAGCTCTTTGTTCATCACCTTGAGCCATTCCTCACTATTGGCTTGACCAATGGCCTCATCATATATAGCTGGAGGAATTGATATGTCATAGCCTGGTGCATGAGGATGATGTTGCTTGTCACTTTAGATAGTGATATGAGCTTTCTCTTCAATTACTACAATTGCAACAACTTCAGGTATAGCATTGTCTTGCTTTATAGATTGAAGGGCATTGATATGCTCCAAAGATACCCCATCATGAAAGGACCCATTGATTGCAGCTGTCAAATAATATGACCAGACTTCTTTGAGGTGAGTGTGGGTGAGAGCCAAGTCAGCCTGGAAGGCTGCACCATGCTCAGTGAGATTCCAGACATGACCTGAATAACAAGAGGATGTAGGTACAGGTGTGGGTGAGTTCATGGGGAGTGAGAGAATCAGATGCAACTCCAGTATCCTGACTAGAAGAAAGGGTGGAGCACAAAACACATTCTTTCTCATTATCCAACTTACAGTCAAGCAACCCAGGAACAGATTCATTGAAAATGACATCCCATGTGACAAAGAAAGCACCAGATGAGCTGTCATGCAATCAGTAACCCTTGTTCTCCTCTGGATAACTGAGAAATACAGTATGGCAGGAATGAGGACCAAACTTGCTCTGAAGTTCAAAGAGGATACATGCCCAGCACTATGTGGCAAAAATGCAAAGGTGAGCAAGATGAGGCTGATGTCCATTCACTAGTTTGAAGGGCATGATGCCCAGAGGCAAGGAAGCAGATTCAGTGTGATTCCATAGGTAGGCAGCAGTGAGGACAGCCTCACCCTAGAGATTCAAAGGTAAACATACAGCCTGCAACATTGTAAGAGCTCATCCCTCCAGAATGCACATTGCCTGTTCAGCCTTTCCATTCTGCTAATGAGCATAAGGTGCAGAGAACTCATGCTGAATGTCAGCATTGCAAAGGGCAGACTTGAATGCCTCACTGATTAACTCCCCACCATTGTCAGAGCAAAACACCTTGACAGTGTGTGCAGCATGAGTCTTCCAATGTTTACAGATGATATTACATGCAAACAGGGCCTGATCCTTTAAAGCAAGTAGCTGAATGTTGATGAGGTGCAAGTAGTCATCCAGGAAGTGAATAAAGTAAAGCTTGCCATGTGGAGTCCATGGGCCCATACATGTCAGAGTGCACTAGATTGAGTATTTTGGATGCATGGGGATGGGATGACAAAGAATATGGCCTGTGAGGATGTTTGGAGAGGATGCAGGCAACACAGTGATGGAGGGGTCTAGCCAAGTCAAGCTGGATGCCAGACATGACATTCAGGAGGTGATGTACAATATTACCATCTGGATGACCTATGTGAGCTTGCCACAAATCTGTTAAACTGTTGAAACTTGGGCAATGTGCTCTGAGTAACTCTAGAATGCCAGAGTTGTTGTATTGGTTGGTCCAGGACTTGGCTTTGTAATGCAGATAGCTTCAACACAGACAGTGCAGCTATAACAGACTGTTCCTTCTTCTGGGAGGTACTCACGAAGAGACACTACGTCCAGCAAGTGAGGCAACAAGGATGCTAAGTCCTGATGATAAATAGGCAAGCCTTTGGGTGAAGGTGACAACAAGGACATTCAGTCCAGACAATGGGTAGTCCTTAGGCAAGGCACTACAAGACGAGATAAAGTGCTAGATTGCGAGGAGCTAGGAAAGGTTGTGTAGAACTAGCTAAGGATACAGAACAACTTTAGCTAGCCTTATATATGTTGTACAAGGGTTTAAGGCAGGCATAGAATCAAATAGGACAACATAGAAGAAGGGATGCATTATCACCACACAGACCAGTGTGAGAACAAATGATGAGCTAAGTGAGAACGCTGGACTCAAACCAGCAAAAGAAAGGACTTAGCCATGATGGGAAGGAACATGCAATGTTATAAGGAGAAATGTTGTAGGAGTGAGGGTCCAAGTACCAGTGACTAAAAGAGAGGTGTTATGAGAATGTCATCAGGATATAAGACAAGAAGAAAGGAGAAGAAGCTTTGATGTGGAAAGAGAGTTGTATGTTTGAATTGGAAGGTCAAAAGGAATAAATGACAGCATAGACACACAACCATAACATTACCCCCTTCATAGACTTGTGTCCCTAGCACAAGTGTTTCAAGATTGGTCCATTCAATCATCGCTTCCAAAGGTAGGGTGTTCATTATCACCAAAGTCCCTGATAGTGCAATCATCAATGAGATGTCCCAGCTGGTTATAGTTACCACAGTGACAGTGGGGACAGACCCTTGGTCCATGACCACAGCAAAGCCAGAAGTCACATTGGAAGAGGAGGCAGTGGATGGCAAGGTGTCTGGGAGCAAGGACATGACAGTGGGGACAAGAATAAGAGGAGCAATTGCTCTTCCAATGTCCTAGTTGTTGGCAGGCACAGCAACAATCCAGAGATTTATCAGGAGGGGAATGGGGGCAAGGGGGAGATAGAAGGGTGTGAAAAGGAGAGGATAGGATTTGCCTGTGGACGGTGGTCCAATGGAGATCCAGATAGGTAGGGTGGTTAGGAGGAGGAATGTCTAGGGAGAGGATATGCATGGAGGTTTTGCTAGTAGTGGATGATGTGGGAGAAGTTAGGCATGTGATAAGAGGGGGATGAGGAAGTGGGTTGGGGAATAGTTGGATGGGGGTGGGAAGGGGTTGTTCAGTGACAAGGGGTAACTCCAGGTAGTGGCTACGCTTGTCTTTGGTGAGGGAGGAGAAGATGGGTAAGAATGCATCAGCAAGGTCTACAGGATTTAAGGAAGCTATAAATTGGCTGAAGCCCAATTCTTGTAAAAGGTCAATGATGGTGATGGGTCCTGCAGAAAGGGCAGTAACCATAGAAACATTGAAGATATTGTCTATATGAGTGAGTTTTAAGTTCAGGTAAGTATGAAATACTCATCGAGAATGGTAATAAAGATGCAGTGTAGAATGAATAGTAGTTTGAGTAGGAAAGGAAGGAAGATGCTCCAACTTATACATGAGAGGAGCATTCTCCAAGGTCCTGGTATAGAGGAGGCAGTGAGGTAGTTTAGGAAGGAGGGATGGTTAGATTGGGCAAGAGAGGGTGGCAGGAAGAGATGCAACAGAAGCAGTAGTGGGAGGATGTGTGTTCAGATAGGAAGGTGAGGTGAAAGGGGGCTCCAGGGATGAAGATCTTATATTGGAACTGAGGGTGGGAAAGGTAGTGAAGAGGTGGTTGACAGATTTCATGCGATGATGTGGTGGAGGACAGACTGGGGGGCAATGTGGTGAACAGTGTGGATGAGGGCAACTGAGATGAAGAGTAGAGCAGTGCAGATAAAGATGAGGAAAAGCCAAAAGGGAAGGGTGATACAGTTCATTGGAGGTTCCTGGTTACCTTGTACTCCTTAAGTAGATCAGTGGCATCAGTAAGGTTTGATTCAGGTTCCCAGGTGTTTTTTGAGGTTGCATAGCCTGTCCATTTGATGAGGTATTTTTGTTGTCTTCCAATCCCATGGTGGGCTAGGATGGCCTCAACTTTGTATTCTTCTTCATCATTGATGATGTCTGGAGGGGGGGAAGGGAAAGTAGATCCATATTTGGGGGAGGTGCAGTAAGAGGATAATTTGGACACATGAAAGACATTATGGCATTTCTAGGTAGGGGGGATTTTGAGATGGTAGGCAAGGTTTGAGAGGACTTCAGTGATTTCAAAAGGTTCCACTCTTTTTGGGGTAAGTTTCTTGGAGGAGTAGGGGAAGTGGAGGTTGGTGGACTCTAACCAAACCTTATCTCCAGTTTTCCATGGGCAGAAGGTGGAGGAGATGTGCTCCTTCATCAGTTGCTGTGTCTTCTGATGAGTGGCAAGGACTTCATCTCGGGCCTTAGAGATGGTGGATAGGCAGGTTTCTAAGGCAGGGAGGAACATTTTTCTGATTGGTGGGTAGGTGCAGGGTTGGCATCCCATCATGAGATGGAACGGCATTTGGTGGATAGAGGAATGAGTGGTGGAGTTATGGGAGAATTTGGCTAGAGGGAGAAGGTTGGCCCATTGATAGGGTCATCCATCACAGAAGATACAGAGGTATATTTTGAGTTCCTGATTGACTTGTTCAGTTTCTCCATCTGTCTGTGGGTGATAGGTGGAGGATAGCTTTATATCGTAGGATAGGAGGCAGGCAAGTTCTCTGGTGAAATTGGATGTGAATTGAGGACCTCTGTTAGAGATACAGGAGTCATGAATACCAAATCTGGGAAAGACATTTCTGAAAAAGAGATTTGCCACACCAGCAGCATTGATAGTTTTTGAGCAGGGGAGGAAAATTACTGCCTTTGTAAGGCCGTGGTTGACCACAACTAGTACAGAATCGAGACTGTGGACAGGAGAAAGGCCAGAAATGAGGTCGATGGAGATCTGTTGGAAGGGGTGGCAGGTGGCAGAAGGGAGGGGAGATAGAGCAGGGATTGTGGGGTGGGTGTTGATCTTGTTGGCTTGGCACACAGGGCAACTGGAGAT
>JBBPKJ010000821.1:0-16266 GCA_038089195.1 Brasilioporus rufonigricans | reverse complement strand
GTATGGGTATGGAGTATGGGATAAGGGTGTGAAATCACTGCAAACCAACTTGGGAAATCCAAAAAAGCTATGGGTTAGAAGGGAGTATGGGTCAACTGGGGTATGGGTTAAGAGGGAGTCGACTGTATCAACGAGTTGCATATGATCGTGTCAAAGAATCAAGGTATGAGATAAGTTGAATAGAAAGTCCGTACGAAGTCCATACGGTTGTGGGTATACGGCGGGCAACATTGCACGCTAGTCCATGCAGGCACAGGTTGGTCGACCGTTGGTCGACCGAGCCGCTGCCGCTCGTGCGTGTGCGTGCGCTTGCTTATCTCGACAGAGGCGTCAGGCCGAGCCGGGACAACTACACTTCCCATCTCATCGATGTCCATTCCTAATTTGACCGATAGGATTATCCCACAGACAAGTCTTTGGTGATGTCTTGTTGTCAGAGCGACAATAGCGTCAACTGGGGTTCTTTTCGCCTCCAAATTTCTCTCCACCTTGATACCCCGCAAAAATTCAATGAAACACGAACACGATGAGGGGAAGGCAGTTAATGTGTGTGCCCCTCATCCTTACCTCAGTTACCTCAGACACGATTGTTGCACGTTGAGTGTTAATTGACGGCAGGTTGGTCATTCGCAGGGGTCGCAAGCTGGGAGGCAAGCCGAAAAGGGGCCAAAGGGGTGGGCCTCCGGGACCCACTGAAAGCATCTAAGGGGCACGCCTGTGGTTCAACGTTCAAACGATCAACCCCAACCGCGCTCAGGGTCTTGAGCGCCAACACTCGTTTCTCTCCCCCTCAAGCATCACCGCCCATCGACATCTCCTGCCCCGACCGTATCCATTCAAGCACCACACTCGTTTTGAAGTTTCTCGCCCTGGCAGTGTTGTCTGAGCGCCACTGCTTGTCTCCCGCTCCTACTGTGCCTGCTCGAGCACCAGCGCTCGCCACTGGTTCTGACTGCACTCTCTCGAGTGCCACCGCTCGTTTCTCACCTCAACCGTGTTCTCTTGGGCGTCATCACTCACCTCCTGCCTTGACTGTGTGGTCTGTGTCTATTCGAGCACCACCCTCGTCTCTCGCCCTGGCTGTGTCCGTTCAAGTGCCGCCGCTCGTTTCCAGTTCCTGGACATGTCTTTTAAGTGTCACCATCCATCTCCCGCCTATATCATTTCCGTTCGAGCACCGGTGCTCGCCTCTGGCTCTGATTGCGCTCTCTCTCGAGCGCCACTGCCCCTCACTGTGTTCTCTCGCCCTGTCCGTCCTTGTTCTGGCATCAACGATTGCCATGTTCCCCACCTGTCCAGCGTTGAGTGCAACTGGCACTCGTCTCATGTCCCCAAATATCATTCATGTAGATAATATTTTATGTATCAGATACGAAAAATACAACCCCTGTTCTACAAAACACTAGGTGGCGTGGCATGCAGGGATCATCGGTTCACCGTCTGTTCATCCGCGTTCACGATCACGTTACTCTCACTCGCTTCCTCGCATACCGCGACCCAACTGCTACCGTTTTCGACCTTCGCCAAAATCCCCCCCCCCTCGAGGCACCGCCACGTCTATGTGACCACGAAAGGCCGCTTCGGTCGCGTCGGGCGCATCCGGCCAGCAGAGTCTGAATTATAGGTCGATGGGTCCTGATTGGTCGGACAGGTCGACCGATCGCTGCACATGGCGAGGCTAATCGACCATACCTAAATAAGTCACGTGCAAACCACACACGGCCGAACGATGCCGGAGGTCCTTACCTTCATTTCTGATAATCTAAGCTATAGACTACAAAGTACAATTCAGTAGGACAGTACTTAAGAACATGGGTAGTATAGAGGACCAATAGTCATCTCTTGCCATCGCCATCCATCTCGTTTGACCTCTGCCTGACTCGCCACCTATCCAACATCACCTCAGTCCATACTCCGCTCAGATCCTTACAATGATCAATTAGTCATCAAGATGTGGTATCATCCTTGCTCTAGAAATTCATTGATGCCTACATTATTCCTCCACCCCTGCATGACATCCTCGACATCCTAACACCATTATCCAGCGTATAATGCTTGGAATTTTTTTTTGGTATGACAAGTCATTGCCACTCATTGTAATAAGAATTCTCTCAGTGCATTGGAAGGCTATGGGATCTTCATTGCAATGAACCCTAAAAAGGGAATTTCGTGCTCCATATTTAGTCTGATTTTGAGATAAAGTACCACATATTTGCTATTATATAGCCCAAATTGTTCATTTTAATAGCAACGACATCATCAACATCGCTTACAATGCAGCAGGATTATAATAGCACCCAAGATTTTTGGGACAATTGAACCATCCTGACAGTGGCGGTCTGGTTGACGTCACACTGACTCAGATAGGGCCCTAACAAAGTCCTATGCCGTCCGTACACCAGACTTCAGAGACAGATAATACTCTAGCTTGGAATTAACGCGGCAAAGAGGATATGTCCGCCTTTCCTCCCTCTTCAGCGACGACAAGAAACAGTATTTCAGCAGGTCGAGAATGCTGGTGCACGAAGGAGCACCATTGGACTATTGCACAAACAGCTCAGCATCTTAGCCACAGTTAGTAGTTCTTGGACCTGAAAAGATGTCCAGGTATGTCGTTTAGGTATGCGCGTGTAAGCCCATTGGCATACACATCACGTGCACTACAGTTTATATCCCGCTACACTACATAGATTTAGCACAGTCTCCCCTTGTCCTCGTACCTCGTAGTCGCCCATAGAGATCGTGGTCCAATTCTGCTCCACCTGGTCCCTCAGTGTTCCTACCATTAGCCACGGTGGGCTTCCAGCGCGTGGCCGACTGGGGAACCCCAAAATTCAGGCTAGAGCCCTCTGGTAAGCACCTAGGAGTGAAACAGTCAATCGCAATTCCGAGGTCTTTTCTTTGTTTTTTCTTTGTGTTATATGTAATGGAAATCTTCATGCTAAGTACTATGTAGTAGGATTATGGTTGTGGGGCTGGCTCGTGGGCCCATGCCTGGAGGGATATCCTGTGCATGCGACATTGTAATTTCCATGTTTTGGGCACAGTGCATGTGGTTTCTCACACTGCGCACTTAGCAGCTCTGTTGACTTCCAGTCGAGCCCAGATGAACTGAGGTAATACGCACTCATGAGCCATACCATATTGACATATGACTGTTATTTACACCCCTTACCAGCTCGTTCCCTCTCACAAGGACGTCTTGGGCATTGAACCTATGGATCAGCCAACCTTCAGAATGACTCGAAATGGTGGTTCAGAGTACTATAGCCAGCTAGCAAATGCAGTGGCACTGACTGCTCATCAAAGCTCCACTGAATTCGGGACCACTGGTACTAGCGGTTTCGGTACTAAGCAAGGCACAGCACCTCATCCTTTCGCCATAGGCACTCTGAAGAGTAAATTTACGAGTCAGAACCAGCTCCTGCTTTCAACCAGCGCTTTGCAGATGGCCTCTCTGGATAATGCAGGTGCACATCCTATGACAGCAATTGTATCTGAAGGAAGTGCAGCAATTGGTCTAGCATGAATGCAAATAAGGTTAATCATTGACCTTCCGAGAGATCGGGTTTCAGCTCCCCAGACGCTGTGCTTGTTCTTGGGGCTACGTTCAAGCCTATTACTCTTCTCCAGGTGTCTGTAAACTGTTGGGCTACCTCTGGTGCCGTTCATGAGCCACATGCCCCTGATATTCGTATTCCTGAACTCGTGGATCGCAAAATCAGAGCCCTCCTCAATAAACTCACTATGGAGAAGTTCAACTCCATTTTCGATCAGATCATCAGCTGGGCAAACAAGAGCGAGAACGAAAAGAATGGCAGGACCCTCATCCAGGTAACCCGGCTTGTGTTCAAGAAGGCCATAGACGAGGCTGCATAGTGAAATGTATTCACGCCCCTGCCGGAAGATGATGGAGACAATCAGTCTCAAAGTTCAGGGCTATAATATCAGGAACTTGAAGGGCAAGCCTGTCACTGGTGACCAGCTATTCAGAAAATATCTTCTCATTCATTGTCAAGAGGACTTTGAGTGTAATTGGGTCGCCAAGGAGACAATGGTTGAAGCCACTGCAGCAAAGGCTACCAATGACCAAGTTGTCAAGGCCACTAACCAGAGGAAAGGCAATGAGGGCAAATTGTATTCGGACGAGTATTATGCTGCTCAAAAGGGGAGACGTCAAGGACTCAGTCTGATTAAGTTTATTGGAGAACTCTTCAAGCTGCAGATACTCATGGAGCATATCATGCACGAATGTGTCAAGAAGCTCTTGTGCAACATTGAGACACTCAAAGAAGAAGAAGTTGAGAGCTTATGTCAGTTGCTGAAAACTGTCAGACAGCTGCTTGACGTCCCGAAGGCAAGGGTACGCATGGATGTATACTTTACTGACATGGATGAAGGAGCCTTGCAAGAGCTCTAATGTGAACCCACGTATGTAGTTTATGCTTCAGGTAATGACTTTCTTGTATTGTTTGTGGTCTTCCCCATCTACTTTCCTGTGATAGGATGTGATTGAGCTCTGTGATCGAAACTGGGTGGCTCATAGGCCCCCTGTCCCCTGAGGATGAACCTGAAATATCTGCCTAGATGGCAGAAGCCGATACGAGGAGGAAGATCGATGTCAGAGGTTTCTTACTGGGGAGTATGAAGGAAATAGATGTCCACTTCATGACCCTTCCCGAACAACGTCGCCCCTAGCTTGTTGGCAGGCTGGTGTGCTCTGCTCTGGAGGGTAAAGAAGCTGATGCAACTCTCATTGCAGAATTCTGTGCCCAAGCATACTCGAAGTGCCAGTATTCCCCTGAGGTCCTTTATGCCACTGATCACAGAGCTCTTGGACGAAATTGCCATCGACACCCCGAATGCGTTCAAATATATGGCAATTGTGCTAAAAGGTGCAGGCTTCGACAACGACGAGGAAAGGCTGGCCAGACTTACAGGCAAAATGATGGATAGGGATAAGTTGCTTCAGCTTGTAGCATCATGAAGAAAGCTATGCACTTTAACCCTCACCGGCCTCACCCCCACATTATCTTCTCCTGCCAATGCCTCGCACAGTTGTAGTCTGAGTCTATTTCTTTACCTCTCAAAGTCGGGATATTACATTAGTATATGTCTGAAGCATGTTTATTTTTTGACGCTACCCGTCTCTTTCTGTCTCATTCTTGTGCTCGATTCCAATCTCCCTGTTCCTCCCTTGATCGCCATCGGAACTTACGATCGCCCTACGTCCATCTTGTCCTTGATTTTACATTAGGTTGCGATAGTGACTCTCCGCTGCGTTCGAGCATGCTTGGTAAGGGACTCGGACGTGTGATATACCCTAAAGGAAGTGGCCAAACGCGATTTGCCTTGAAGCGGCGCTTGAGCGACACATGCCAATCCTCGCACACTCAATATCTGACGCGTCGAAGTAAATTGGACGAATGGCTGTGCAATTGATACAAAAGCGCGACAGCGACGAGGACATGCGGTCCGACGGTGGGAGTGACGATGAGTGATCACGGCTACTGTCTTGTCATCCATGGCCTGCTCGTAACGCTGAGAAATGCTGATGCACTATTTTGCAGCTGTCTAAGCGCCGCTGCGCCGGTGGAGGATATTGGTCATCCGGAGCTCAAGCGACGCCCTCTACGCTCTAAGTGCCTACCCCCAGTCCTCGTGAGTTGTCCGATATTGTTTGCTTACGATGGTGCCTGAGGTCGAGGAACTGAATCTGATGCTCTATGCCATTATGCGAGACACCTGCTGATTCACCATCACGTTGACGTGGTTTTGAAACCACGGGTCGATGGGTTAGATCACCTCACAGCACCTCACAGCTGAAGGTCAGATGGCGGGGATTTCCTTACTCTCTAATCCATTCCTTTTCTTGGATTGCTCAAAGGGCTGAGCGGTCGTGTTTGGACTGGAGATGCAGCTCTCCTTGCAATTACTGAAATTTTGACAAGCGACGACAGACTGGGTACGTGCCAGTGAGTTGTGGACAAACGAGATGCCTCTCACCTTTCTTTAATTGACATGTGATGGCCGCTGATAGTGGCAAACAGATCCTTATACGGCTTCAATCTGATCCTGCAAACGAACGGTCGTGGCATCATGCCAGAGTATCGCCAATGATCAGGCGACGTTCTGCTTTCGCTAGCTTAGTTCGCCCCTGATCCCCTGGAAACCGCCTGCCGGTCCGTAATGTTCAGCTGAAAGGGACCCAACCCTTTTCGGCTGACAGGGTCGAGAGTAAGGCATATTCTTGAACCGCTTCAAAACTCACGGGCCAATGAGAGGCCTCGCTCAGCGTCTCAACCTCTGTCGTCGTTCATTTTGGCTGCTCTCTAGGTTGACCGCCTCGTGGTGTACGTATGATTAAACCTTGCTATGCCGTTTTGATTCAGGGAAAAATATATATACCATATCTATGAAACAAAGTGTATATAGGATGGATATGGTTGAGCAGCGTTCTTCAGAATGCTTGAATTCTTGGCCTACAACCTGGTCTTGAACTGGGCCAGTGCCAATGGTTGGTCTAAAAGCAAAAAAAAATAATGACCCTAATGTAGATGGCCGAGTAACCGAGAAACGTACAAGTTGCGTTATACAAGTTGTCAGCCGGGGTGATTCCAACATGCGCATGAACGCCACTCGCGTTGACCAAATCAGGTGTCAATTCGTCAATGGTCCGGGCTCCGATGAGACGCATTCCCATCTGGAGCTCATCCTGAACGTGGTACGTATATGATCGATATGCAATGACGTATGTCGCGACTGGAACGTACTTTGATGATCTGGATGGCCTTTTCGACGCCCTCTTCTCCATATGCAGAGAATCAATACATAAAGGCACGTCCAACGCCGACGGCTTTTGCGCCAAGAGCGATTGCCTTGAGGACGTCCGATGCACGGCGGACACCGCCATCAACGAAGACCTCGAATTTGGGGTTCGGCCAGGGACCCCGTGTCTTCAGAGCTTCCACGACTTCGATCAAATTCTCAATACCAGAGCGTGCCGTGTCAAGCTGCCGACCGCCGTGGCTGGAGAGGACGATACCGGCAAGACCGTAGTCATACGCCATTAGCGCATCTTCCGGCGTGGCGACGCCCTTGAGTACGATAGTACTTTCAGTAATATTAATGATTCAAGTGGCAACGAAAAGAGTCCAAGACGTACTGGTTGTGGTGCTCTTAAACCATGAAATATCTTTCCATGATAAAGAAGGGTCGATAAAGGACTGAGGGTTTTTGCTAAAGCAACATTTCAACGTGTATGTACAGAGCTTACTGAAATGGCACGAGCAACGCCTTCATCCTTCTTGACGCCTGATTGCTTTTCTTGCACCTTGGCAACTCCTGACTCATCGACAAACTTCATCCGCATGTCCTTCTCGCGGCGACCGAGCTGAGGCGCATCGACGGAGATGAAGAGCCCTTTGACTCCGCGCTTTTCGGCATACTGCACGTAGTTCCGGGTGATCTCTCGGTCACGATTGACGTACAGCTGGAGAAAGAGGACCTGTCCAGGAACGGCAGCATCACCAATTTCGTTGAAGGAACAAGAAGCGAGGGTAGGTATCTAGGGAGAACGGCCCAATAGAATGCACTGGCTAAACATAAGTAATTGCGGTGGTTACCATCTGGATGACACCGTGTTTCCCGACGGGGCGTGTTAAGTTGAGTTCACTGTCAGGATGTCCCAACTTGCCGAGTGCGGTTGCAGATTGCCAAATCTTTTCAGCATTTTGCCTGCAGAATTCTCGAAGAGGAACGTACAATGTAGAGGGGAAGCGATGACTTTTGTCCTAAAATCGTAGTTGACCAATCAACTGCAGTGACATCTCGGAGAATGCGTGGCCTGAACCAGGAGCTCCTGAATAGTACAGCATGAATTCAATGCGTTAGATAACTAGCGGACGAGATTGTTTTCTGACCTTTGGAACGCTGCGCGATTTTCGCGTATTGTGATTTCATCATTCGAAGCCGAAGAGTAGTAGGCCCATGCCTTGGGGGGGAAGAACTGCTTTGGCGACTGCCTGAACAGAACCATGAGTTGACGCTCAAAACCACTGGTACAACGAAAGCTACGAAGCGCACCTCAAAGTCGTGCAAGTTTACGATTTCGTCAAGTGATGGACGAGCAGCCAGTAATTCTTGGCGTTTGATCTGTTTCGCGGTAACCACCTTCTCTTTGGGTATGGTGGTGGGATCAATGGGGCCAAGACTAAAATGCATAGTAGAAGTATGATTGCCAGTCTATGTGATTGTCGCACAGGTACTCACTGTTTCTCTTTGGGCAGAAACGTAGTAATCACATCTCGCAGATGAATCGGATCATAAGCTTCGCTGCATGGTAACTAGATCAGTTTACGCATCGACACGCTGGGACGATTGCTTACGAGGCGTCTTTTTCGGCATATTTCAAGATGATTTTGCTACCAGTCTCACTGGTAGGTTATTATCCGAATGTAACCCGATCATCGGCGTTGGATATCAACTGCCTTGTTTCCCCTCTAACTCCGAGTCCATCATTGGATGTCTTGCGGAGGGCAACAACCGGCGAAACCTCAAGTGATCCAAGACGGTGAATGCGGCGCTCCTGCCGGTGAGGCTCACACGCATACATGTGACATTGTTGATGACTAGCTATTCTTGGTTCTACACGCGAAAGATACGGAAACCTAGTTCACGGGTGACATGTAAGCTGTCGGAGGCACAGAAAAGCCACGGTTGCGCAAATTCGAAGGTGTGCTAGAGTTCAGAGTGCGCTTTTACTTCGAGTTGTCCATGTTGTCCGCGGGTGTTCTATTAGTACTGAATACTGGGTCTCGGTCGTGTGCCTATATAAGCCGCACAATTGGGCCACGGGCTTCTCAAGACGAAATCTTCGATGCGAGCCGGTGAGAGGTAATGCCAAGCAAGGTGATTCATGAGGTTGAACAACTTGAACACGGGCAAGGAAGGCAACTTGAGAATCATTTTGATGGACTGATGATAGAAGTTAGCCTGTGTATGAAGTGGGGGTTCTGATTCCCGACCCAAATGACCGAGTCCAGAGCCAAGCGGAGTCAGCGAGCATTAAACAAGGCGCCTTAGTATTGCCAGTGTTCTGTTACAGCCTGAGTGTCCTTAGAGGATTATCCACTTCTAAGTGTTTTACATAACACACTACCCATTGAAGTATATATTTGTGGTCGTGGTTTCCTGTTCAAAGGATATATGTAACTACTGGTAGCTTACGAACTTGACCTTCCCATAGACGAGATGTTTCTCTGTGGAACTGGTCGTCCGGGAGTTTTGTTGCCACACACGCCATGCTGTGATGGCGGTGTAAGTGGGCGCGGTCCAAATGGAGTTACAAATATTTTTAGTCCACTTCAGATCTCCTCGAGATTGTCCACAGAAGGCAATTTGTATATACACGACTTGGCCCGTCAGCTTATTGGCGTTCGCTTGCCGTATTTCCGCACAACTGCCGTCGGAGCCTTGCAGCAAAAACCGGGTGAACTCACTCAAGCCAACATCAAAGAGAACATTTTGAACTTTGTAACCCTAAATGAGCCTGGACGACGGCCGCAATACACTCAAGTAAACAGATACTTGCCCGTCGTTGTCGCTCCCGTGGTAAACAAGCCCGCTTGAGCGAGCCGCGAGTACTGTCATTTATGATTTCATGATTAAATTGGACCCTGAAACGAGTTATCAATATTTGCGGCACCCAAACTTGGGCAAGCTTGAGCCCAATCTGGCAGCGAGCCACGAGATCCCAACGCCCAGAATGATCCGTATGGCTATCTCCAACTACTTGCCATCTTTATCCTTAGTTCTCTTTCGTCCGTCTGTCGCCGCGGCGCGCCATCTAACTCGCGCGTGGAAACCGACTCCCAGCACGGCTCACCGAAACGGGGGTAAGATCTTGCGCCGCTCACAGTTTACAACTCTACGTAACAAGGGCATGACCCTTTGAACACATCATGGCTCACCCCATTCAGTGGAAAAATTCATCCGATTGGTACGCGCTGCGGGTTTATAAAGCCCACTGATTTTCCGCCCTGACTACAGCACGCCCTTTCTCTTAATCCACTTTGTGTATACAGACAAACTCCTCTACGTTACACCCTCCACCACCATGCCTGGACTCGACTTTTACAAATCTCCTGAATCAAACAGCGCTCCCGCTGTGGCGTCCATACCAGAAACCCCGATCGAGGAGTCTCGTAGTGCCTCGATCGTTGCGACACCTTCACCAGAACGCCCCTTGAAATCTGGTGTTTACTACAACCCTCGTCTGGACCCCAAGAATTTCCTCGAGGGTCCTCTGTCTTGGGACCCTGCTACGCGCCTCCGTCAGATGCTCGCACGTCCTGGCATTGTTGTTCGTATAGCTACCTTTCACGGCTGTCGAAAAATAACTGATCTTACTTGGCAGGTTGCCCCTGGTATTTGCGATGGCATCAGCGCGCGGTGTGCTCTCGAGGCGGGCTTTGATTGCTTATACCAAAGTGGAGCTGCTACTACCGCTTCACGGCTTGGTCAGCCAGACCTTGCAATTGCCACTTTGAACGACTTTGTACAGAGTGCGCAGATGGTCTGTGGCTTGAGTCCAACCACCCCCGTTATTGCCGATGCCGATACTGGGTATGCAAATTATTGCCTCGTTTTTAACGTTTTCCTTACGTATCGTTCTGACAGCTTCGGTGGGACTGCTATGGTCGCCCGCACCGTCTACCAATACGCGCGTGCCGGTGTCGCTGCTATGCATATCGAGGATCAAGTACAGACTAAGCGTTGTGGTCATTTGATGGGAAAGCAAGTAGTTTCAAGGGAAGAGTTCGTTACTCGCATCCGTGCTGCTGTCATCGCTCGTGATTCCATCCCTGGGGGTTCCAACTTTGTAAGTATTCCTTGGGTGAACGCTATCGAAGAGTGTCTCGCTCATAGTTTCATAGGTTATCATTGGCCGTACAGATTCGGCTCAAGTGCTCGGCATGGAGGAGGCTGTTACTCGTCTGAAGCTTGCGGCTGATGCCGGTGCCGATGTCTGCTTTATCGAGGGTGTCAAAACTTCTAAACTGCTCACGGAGACGGTGGAAGCATTGGCTCCCAAGCCCGTTCTTGTCAACGTTATCTCCGGTGGTCTCACGCCTTCTTTTACCTGCAAGGAAGCTGAGGCACTTGGAGCGAAGATCATCAGTACGTTTGATGTTCGATGCAAAGTAGTTTTGAGATCTGACACAGTTTTAGTCTTTTCTCTGGTCTCTTGTGTCGCTGCAGTGCACGGTATTCGTGCAGCTATGCAGTCGTTGAAGAAGACCGGTACCGATTTCACTTCCGCGCAAGGAATGGACCCGAAAGCATTTTTTGAAGTTATGGGTAGGTTTTCGTGTACCGATTTCAACCATGATACTCATCTATTTTCGCTAGGTCTCAAGGACATTGTCAGCCTAGACGCGCGTGCAGGTGGAAGTGCATTTGAAGTCGTTTAAGACTAACCGTCGTTAAATCTCTTTACTCGTCTTTTTTTTTCATCTCCTTTCACTCGCCTCGGGCCGGATTCTAATCATACTCTGTAACAAGTACTCATCAGCACCGCGTCTCAGTAGCTATGGTCACTCCTTTAGATTTCTTTTATCTTTAATCTCTATGAATAAAGATCATTCGTCGGAATCCAATTGTACTTTGTAGTCCTGGCGAGGGATGCATTGCTTAAGTCGAGCTTGAATACTTGCCCTTTCAGGTGGTGTCGATCTACCCGGAATTGGTTCTTCCAGCGGTCCGATGTGGCTCTGCTGACTTTCGTGGGATTTGCCGACTTCGGCAAGGATATTGCGCCGTGTCGGGGTTTTATTCGCGGTCGCCGTAATGTGTCTTACATGATTCCCAGGACGGCGGGCTATGTGAGAGTGGGAATCCCGTTGCACTGCATACTAATAACGAAGGCAAACCTTGGGTCAGTCGTCCACGTTTACTAGTCCTTACGTTGCAGATAGTTTTTGCCATGGCCCACAGAAAGCCGCTCACAGGTCAAGAAGTCGCCTTGCACAACAGTCGCGAAAGCTGCTGGATCATCGTTCATGGTACGCTGGGGTGCATTTTTTAAGACTGACTTTGACACGTCAGTCGAGTTGGCGGGCGGTGGCTGAATGTTTCATCTTGGTTTAGGACATGTGTACGACGTTACTGACTTTTTGGATGGTGAGTGATGTGGGTTCATGTCATATGCTCACACCCTTAACTTTTCTTAGACCACCCTGGTATGCTCGAATCCATTATGGGCTACTTCGATCCGATTAACAGGGCTGTGCAGGTGGAAGCAGAATCATCCTCAAGTACGCAGGAAAAGACGCGACGTACGTACTACAGTGCTCTCTAGCCAGCAGTGCTTTGACCACATCAACAGGAAGGAATACGAGCCAATTCACCCGCCGGACGCTATCACGACCCACTTGAAACCGGAGAAACAGTCAGTAGAGATTCGCATCTGTTCAGTAGCAAACATGTTCGCTCATATGTGATAGTCTTGGACCTGTCGACCTTGGGACCGTGGAGAAGGTCGAGGAGGTGATTACCGACTCGGAGCTCGCCCGCCAGGCTCGCATCGCGGCTCGTCCACCTCTTGGAGAGATTCTCAACTTTCATGATTTCGAGGTTCGTTGCTTGAGTTTCAATCAGTTGGTCTCTTCCCTCAACTCCCAAAGGCTATTGCTAGGATGGTCATGCCGGAGAAAGCGTGGGCATATTATTCTTCAGCGGCGGATGATGAGATCACCATTCGCGAAAACCGCGCCGCATTCCAACGGTAAGCCAGCGATC
This sequence comes from Brasilioporus rufonigricans, assembly GCA_038089195.1. Lineage (NCBI taxonomy): Eukaryota > Fungi > Basidiomycota > Agaricomycetes > Boletales > Boletaceae > Brasilioporus > Brasilioporus rufonigricans. The sequence goes on along the minus strand of JBBPKJ010000821.1, from coordinate 3,465 downwards.
ATAGTCAGTGTGAGTTTTCTCCGACGTCCCACACAGCGTATGGTTCCGTCCTCGCATTCTTCGGGATGTCGCCAAGGTTGACTGGTCGACAACGATTTTGGGACATAAGACAAGCATGCCTGTGTACATCGTATGAATGTCCTCCGGTGGAAATTTAGTCTTCTTAACTTTTCACACAGAGTGCTACTGCCCTCGGAAAGCTCGGTCACCCCGACGGTGAACTCAACCTGACTCGAGCTGCCGCTAAACATGGTGTTATACAGATGGTAAGTCCGTTTGTTAGTAATATATCCCTCACGTGTCTCAGCTGGTTGTGTAGATCCCCACTCTTTCATCATGCTCATTTGACGAGATCGTGGATGCTGCAGCTCCTGGCCAGGTCCTGTTCCTTCAATCGTACATGAACGCAGACCGTGAAGTTACCAAGCGCCTTATCCAGCACGCTGACAAGCGTGGGGTCAAGGGTTTGTTCATCACCGTTGATGCACCCCAGCTTGGCCGCCGTGAGAAGGATATGAGACAAAAGTTCGTAGCAGAGGATCCTTCGGAGGTGAAGAAAGCAGGGCAAGGCGGTGTTGATCGCTCGCAGGGTGCCGCAAGGGCCATTAGCGTAAGTACAGTATCATTCCTCAGGAGACCATATAAGTCATATTGTGTGCGCAAAGTCCTTCATCGATGCAAGCATGAATTGGTCAGACATGAAATTCTTCAGGAGCATAACCAGCAGTAAGTTTCGAGAACCTAGTTTACCCTTGATAACTGCTGATCTCTTATGGGTTAGTGCCGTTGATCTTGAAAGGTGTGCAATGCTGGGAAGATGCGCTTGAAGCTTACGATATCGGGTTGGCTGGTGTTGTCCTTTCCAATCACGGTGGTCGTCAATTGGAGTTTGCGCGGTCTGGACTTGAGGTTCTCGTTGAAGTCGTGGATAAACTAAAGGAAAAACGTGGGCTGAGCTTCCCTAACGAGAAATTCCAGCTGTTCATCGATGGAGGCGTCCGTCGCGCAACTGACGTTATCAAAGCTGTTGCACTTGGAGCTACGGCGGGTATGATGATGCCTACAGTTACGTATTTTCTGCTTACAAGATCCAACAGTTGGCGTAGGCCGCCCATTCCTCTATGCGTTCTCGTCGTACGGACAAGAAGGAGTAGAAAGGGCCTTACAGATCTTACATGTATGCTCATTTTACATACTTACTTTCGCTACTGACTTTCACAAGGACGAATTTGAGATGAACATGCGACTATTGGGCGCACGTAATCTCAAAGAAATCGTACCCGAAATGGTCGATGCTTCGAACATCCACATGCATGTTGTTCCCGTCCCGAAAGATAACCTCTACGACACCAACTGTGCGTGTTGTTTTCCTTCCCTCGCATCGTTTCTAATCATCTCCATTCTACAGACCAGCCCCTTCAAGGTGCACGGATCAGGGAGATAAAGAGCAAACTTTAGTTACCCTTGTGCATGTCTGTTCATCCATCAGATGACCCGCAGCTATTAGATGATGATATCGACCTGTATGTACCATCTCATTTCGCTATGCTACGGTCCCTTGTTTTAGATATATCTTGTTCGAATGGAGGGTTAACCGCTTGCGGTGTGCTTGAAATTCTGGATACCATGAACCGAATCCTTCCCCAAGTGGGCGGGATCAGATTCCAGGTTCTTTGTGACGGAAATGAAAAGAGGGTTGAATCAGATGTGGCTTTCCAGCATCCGATACAAAAGGAGCCCTTGATGTGGAATAGATTGAAACTCGACACCGTTGACCTCGTGTCTGTTACATTCTTGAAGCCAAGAATGGGGTGGAAACGACCCTTGAGGCCGTAACCGGGGAACTCGTGGGTTTGATGAACGCATCGCGGGTGTGAACGCGCGTCTAGAGTTTTGCATATCATAATCGGCACCGCTCATCACCTCGGTGACGATAGTACACATGGTAATTGCCATATGTGATATCCTTCTGTCCGGATCATGTCACTGACCTCGTAATCAACAAATAAAGATAGATTAACGGCGTAGTCATGATGACGATGCAAGGAGCAGCTTCTCTGCGATAGGAACCTTGCCATGAAGATGGCGACCAATGGTCTTCGGATAATCATCGAAAACTTACGTGGGTCTTCACAGACGGCCGACGGAGCAATGATATGTAAACAGCTTAAACTGAGGCGGGCGACGCCCACGAATGGAGCACCCGAGGAGAACACTACACTCTGAGTCTTCTGTGAAACGTTATGATCTGACGAGTTCACTAGACCACATGACTTGGGCGATTAGTCATATTTGGCCATGAAGAAACCTAAACCTTGACGGATATGTCACGCATGACACCACTACCACATCTACGGTATTGCCGTTCAGGTGCGTGAGATATCATACGTGATGCCCGAGGCAAAAGGCAGAGATAGCGCGTATCTGTGACACCGATTGGCGAATAAGGACACCGAAACAACATCCATTTGTCCATCAGAGGAGCTCCTCGTGTACATTGAAGTAACTGGCGTGTTTGTCAACTGAGTGCGACGACCAAACAATATATGCCTTACCGTAATACCTTTCCGGTACCTCGACAACTTCCAGCACCTCCTTCGCCCCATTTTACGATCCAGCGACCGATGACCTCACCCTTGCTGTTCAGCGTCTCTGCAACTGTCTCCTCCTCTCCTGGGGCACCGGCTTTTCCTGCTGCAATAGTGTCCTCCTCGGGGGGTGGTAGTTGTATCACTAGCGGAAGTTCCCACTTCGCAAACGGACGATTCGTCTCCACCAAGAAATCAGTATCATAGACGCGAGTGGTGAGCTTCTTCAGCGTGAGCGTGAGGGTCGTCATTTCAACCCCTTCGATACCTCCGTTGTCAGCTGGAGTGAGGGGGCGGAGGTCAACAACGTATGGTGCGCCACACCAGCCGACGAGCGCCGTAGAGATGCTGCTGGTCGATATGGCAGTGGCCGTCAGGAAGATGCGCGCCGACGTGGGGAGAGATGATTCGACGACGAAAAGGAACGGCGTCATGGTGAACGTGAGGCCGAGCGAGGCCAGTGAGAATACTTTGAGACGGCGGAAAGTCTGCGCCAAAGGTCCATGATAGGATGCCGGTTGGCTGTCCTCCCTAGTGTCTAATGTGCTGGCCTGTGTGCTGGCGTTCCGTGATGTCCTGGTTGGTTGCGACAACTGTCGAGAGAATGACCAGCCCGCGGACCGTACTGTGGCAGCGTTTGGGGCGGCCAAAAGCCGTGGTGCCGTGAAGCTACATCGCGTTCGGCAGGGAGAGTAATGTCTACATTGGCTGTTAACGGTACCGTGCGCGAGCTTTCGCAGTACTGCCTTTCGACATAGGCTTGTCAGAGTTGCATGGGCAGACGACATCGTTTATGTTTCGGAGGTGGTTGGGTTCGGCCGCAAATTTTACGTTTAGGGTCGTCCTTTGCGGACGCGTCTTGCCGACCATGGATGCA